>ML262040.1:71596-84439 GCA_005239495.1 Nicotiana undulata
GGGGGGGTGAATTGACTATTTTTATTAATTTTACTAGTTGACTGGTTATGTAATTAGTCGACTAGAAATGACAGCGAAGTAATAACACAGTAGAAAGTAAAGACAATAATAAAAGTGCAAGAATTAAAGACACCGAAATTTTATACTGGTTCGGATTCAATGTGAATCTTAGTCCAGTCCCCTTGGGTTGCAAGGGTGTTCTCTTTCAGTGAATGAAGTTCTTCGAGAATACAGAGATGGTGTAGTTTACACCTATGGCTATCTTTAAGTGAATCTCGATTACTTTTTGATACAATGCCTCACTAGTCGTTTTCTCCCTTTCTTCTCTAATTTGTTACACAACAGATCTTTTAAGAGCTACAATGTTTGTATGTAGTAGAATAAAGAGAGGGTAATTGGTTCGATCAAAGTATGTCTTCCTAATGTACAAGAGAGTGTATATATATGAGTAAGATCTGATTGCTGAAGAGATGCTGCCAACCCAAGAGATTTGATCCTTGGAAAGAGATTGATTCTTTCCAAGAATAAGGATGCTCTGCAACGGCTAGAGCAGAACAGGATACGCTGATTGCTTCCTTAGATGACGCGAAGATCCTCCTATGATCTTGGGCTTTCCAAAATTAGTTGCGTGAGATATTCTTGGTGTCGTTGATTGCTTGATTCCTTTATTCTTTCTGCAATCTACTCCATCAGCCTTTATTTGTTTCCTTAGTTTTGGATACCATAAGGATCGTACTAGATTTAGTCTGCTTCATTTATTCTTCCGCAATATCCTCGATTTTGGATCCTCCAGTGATCTTGTTCTTTCATTCTCGAGAGGTACCAACACACAATATATATATATATATATTATTTGCATCATTAAAATCAGATTCTAACAATCTCCCCCTTTTTGATGATGACAAAATAATATATGTATAAACATCAATTGACTTCCCTGTATATGATAGTCAACTGGTTCTGCTCCCCCTCAAGGAGTGCTGTAGTCGATGTGATCAAGTGTTGTAGTCGACTTCATCTGTATGCGTAGCATTGCAATTTTGCTAGAGTCGACTTGTCCCGAATAGCTGTACCTATGTTATTACATACATATTCTTTTCTCCCCCTTTTTGACATCAGCAAAGAGGGAATTCAAACCAAAAGATGATTAATAAAAGCAGAGAGTTTGCAGTCATAGTATTAAAAACATCCATCGACTGGTGACCCAGTCCAAGCACACACAAAAATATTAAAACACAAAACAAATTGTCTGAAACATCCAAATTAACAGCGCATAAAGTATGTAAGGGTATTGCAAATCGCCTCCTTCATCTGATCAAAGCTGGATGTGGCTGAGATGCTCATTCCATAAAACCTATCATGAATCTCCTTGAATGTTTTGACAGCATTCTCCCTGACCCTGAGAACTGCAACTCGAATTTTAGATACATCAGATCCTGTTTCCTTGAAGATGGTATGAATGTCATCAACAGTAGACTGAGTGGTAGCGAGGACATCCTTAATCTCAGCTAGTTGAGAACTGATGTACTGAAGCTTTTCAGCCAAATCGGGATCACTGTGGCTAGGAGGAGAGGCAGAGGGTTTGGATTTAGATTCGACTGGGGAAGAATTGACTTCATTCTCTTGTTTCTTGACCAATGACCCTTGAACACACACATACCCCATACTGACAAAGGCTCTAGAGTTGTAAGACTTGGAAACCATGATAGAGGGTTAGTCAGAGAGAGGAATATTATGGGCTACCAGAATGTGGGTAATAGCCAAACCATAAGGCAGACTAGAGGGGTCTTCAGCACTCTCAATCATGAAATTAATAACCCAGGAGGACATCTTGATTTTGAGTTTGGTCATAAGGAAGTAAACCAAGAATGTGTCCCTAAGAGAGAAAGTGGAGAAGGAACCAGTGCGAGGCAGCAGTGAAGTAGCAACGATATGGGCTAGAACACGGGTTTCGAAACTCACATCACTAGGGCCTAATTGGTTTTGAAAGGAATTAGAGGGATTCCCAGCAATGCATCTTTTTGCTTGATCAAAAGAAATTTCAAAATCGTCAGGCCAGGAATTTTTGAAAAGCATAGAAAAACCAGAACACTTACACTGAAAAATTGTGTCAAATAAATCACAGTCAAGGACAATACGTTTCTCTAGCACTAAGGATTCCAATCTATCAGGCTTACTAGACCGTAGGTTTGCATAGAACATTCTGACAAAGGGTTCATAAACTTTGGGCACATGAACAGAGAAAAACTTAGACCAACCCTGGTAAACAAATAGGTCTTTTACCTTGCAATTGAGGGCTTCCATATCATCAAAATTGACTATCCTCCCATGAGCGATATGTTTGTCCTTCAGGGTGACAAAGAACTCTCTATTTGGGGAATCCCAGAAGTTTAGCCAGATTCTAGGGCGCTGGAAAAATCAATTTTTGATTTCTTTGGGGTAAGTGAAACAGGGGCTTCTTCCATTGGGCGTTTCCCTAAGCTTTTTCTCTTAAAGGTTGAGAATGATCAGAGAAGTCCGCCTGAGAATAGGAAAAACCTTCAGATTGTTCGGACCCTAGGTCTACTTGCTTAGGAGGTTGAACAGGGGTTTTGGTTCGTGAACGGGTGCTTTTTCTAGTAGAAAAGAAGGAGTTTTAGGGTGTTTAGCCATACAGAGTCTTGGAAGATAGGGTTTCTGAGAGGGCTTTCTATTTGGAGAAGATGAAATTGATTGAAAAGAGACTTAGGCATTTGTTTTGACGGTTGAGTGCAGAAAAGGAAGAGTTGTCAGGTGAGAAGACACGGTGATTGGGTTTCCTTCTTTGAACTCTGCAACTGATGTGAAAAGAGAGGAAAAAGAGGGAAATCGGAGGCGCAGTAAATGATTACAAAAAAAAAAAAACTTTTAGCACACATAAGTCAGATAATGAAAAATTGATCCTAATTTTTATTTCTAATGCACATTATTCCAAGAAGTTTTCTTAATAGGCAGAATCTTTCTTCTAATAAGGGATTAGTGAAAATATCAGCTAATTGATCATTTGTTCCTAGAAACGCTATTTCAATGTTTCCCTTGAGTACATGATCTCTAATGAAATGATGTTTAATCTCTATATGCTTTGCTCTAGAATGATGCACAAAGATTTTTAGAAAGACAAATAGCGCTAGAGTTATCACAGAAAATTTGAATAGGTTTAAAAGAAAGTTCATAGTCACTGAGTTGATGTGACATCCAAAGTAACTAAGCACATCATTTCCAATAGCTATATATTCATCTTCAGTTGTGGATAGTGCGACTGATCCTTGTTTCTTACTGTTCCACGATACTAAAGCTTTGCCGAGCAATTGACACGTTCCACTTGTACTTTTCCTATCTTCCTTGTCACCTGCAAGATCAACATCTGAAAATCCTTCTAATTTGAAGGTGTTAGAGTGAGGATACCATAATCCATAAGAGACAGTTCCAATGAGATATCAAATGATTCTCTTGACAGCTGTCATATGAGACTCCTTTGGAGCTGACTGAAACCTGGCACATTTAGATACACTAAACATAATATCCGGTCTACTGGTAGTTAAATACAGAAGAGAACCAATCATTCCTCGATATTTAGTCTCATCAACAAATGTTGCCTGTTTATGTTTATCGAGATTAGTTGAAGGACTCATAGAAGTGCTAATAGCTTTTGCATTTTCCATACTAAACTTTTGAATTAGTTCCTTGGTGTACTTGGCTTGACATATAAAGATCCCTTCTTCAGATTGTTGAATTTGTAACCCCAAGAAAGAACGTTAGTTCTCCCATCATACTCATTTCGAATTCACTTTGCATAAGATCAGAGAATTCCTTGCACATAAGAGGATTAGTACTACCAAAAATAATATCATCAATATAAACTTGAATAATAAGATTACCTTCAGATGATCTTTTATGAACAAGGCAGTATCTACTTTACCTCTTGTGAATCCATTATCAATGAGAAATGATCTGAGACGTTCGTACCATGCTCTTGGAGCTTATTTTAGGCCATATAGTGCTTTGGTCAACTTAAACACATGATAGGGAAATTTTGAGTCCTCAAAGACGGGGGGTTGCTTCACATACACTTCTTCTTCAACGAACCCCTTTAGAAACGCACTCTTGACATCCATCTGGAATAGTTTGAATATTTTGAACGAAGCATATGCTAGAATAATTCTTATAGATTCCAATCGAGCTACATGAGCAAAGGTTTCGTCGTAGTCGACTCCTTCCTGCTGTGAGTATCCTTGAGTGACTAGTCTAGTTTTGTTTCTGATAACCTTTCCTTCCTCATTCAACTTGTTTCTGAAAACCCATTTTGTTCCAATAATTGGAGCATTTGTAGGTTTGGGTGTCAGTTTCCATACTTGATTTTTATCAAATTGCTCAAGTTCTTCCTGCGTAGCTTGCACCCAACTTGAGTCTTTTAGGGCCTCTTCAATCTTCTTTGGCTCGATTCTAGATATCAGAGCTATGTTGGCCTTCTTTTTGAGAGCTCCTCCTGTTTTCATCCCTTCGTTCGGATCACCGATAATGAATTTTTGAGGATACTCAGACTCATTTTCCCACTCATTTAGATGAGCAGCAGAAGTAATTGATTCCTTTGATTCTTCAAGTTGACTATTGTTGATCACATTAGTTGACTCTTCAATGTTGACAGGTTTACTAGTTGACTCTTGAGGTGGGTTTACCTCTTGAGATTTATGCGTTGGTTCATCATCACTTGCATCAAATTCTTTCTCGGCCAGAGTGTTATTCTCATAAAAAACAACATGCACAGATTCTTCAACACACAGGGTGCATTTATTCACTCTAAAAGATCTGCTATTTAATGAGTAACCAAGAAAATACCTTCATCGCTTCTTGGATCAAATTTTCCTAGATTTTCCTTACCATTGTTGTGAATGAAACACTTACTTCCAAAAGGATGGAAATAGCTTACATTTGGACGCTTACCTTTCCATAGCTCATATGGATTTTTCTTCAGGATAGGTCTAATGAGGCATCTATTTAGAATGTGGCAAGCAGTACTTACACCTTCTACCCAAAAGTGATTTGGCAAGGAATGCTCTAACAGCATGGTTCTGTCCATATCCTGTAGAGTTCTGTTTTTCCGTTCAACCACTCCATTTTGTTGAGGAGATCTAGGTGCAGAGAAGTTTTGAGTATATCCTTGATCATTGCAGAAGTCTTCAAAAGCTCGACTTTCAAATTCTCCTCCATGATCACTTTGCACAGTGGTGATGAGATATCCTTTTTCTGTCTCAACCTTTTTACAGAAGATCTCAAAATTTTTCAAGACTTCATCCTCGTGAGATAGAAAAATCACCAAAGTAAAACGTGAGTAATCATCAACAATAATAAAAGCATATCTCTTGGCCTCCAATGCTGGTAGTTCTAGTAGGTCCAAACAGATCCATATGTAGTAATTATAAAGGCTTTGAAGTAGATACTATATCTTTGCTTTTGAAAGAATTTCTAGTTTGTTTACCAATTTGATATGCATCACATACATGATTTATAGAAAAGTTTAATTTGGGTAAACCAATAACTAGTTCTCGTTTGGAAATCTTTTCTATCAAATGCATGCTTGCATGACCAAGTTTCTTGTGCCAAAGCCAAAGATCATCAGAAATAGAAGTTAAGCAGATATGACCATCTATATTTTCAAAACCATCAAGAATGTAAACGTTACCATACCTTTTACCTGGAAGAACTGTTTTACCTGATTCGTCTTCGATGGCATAACCTGTTTTCTTAAACTTTACCTCATATCCTGAATCACATAGCTGGCTTATACTAAGGAGATTGTAGTTGAGTCCATCCACAAGATAAACTTCACTGATATCGCAATTGTTGTTGAACGGGACAGTACCAGTACCAACTATCTTTCCTTTTGAGTCATCACCAAATTTTACATTTCCTCCATTGATTTTTGTAATTTCTTTAAACAAGTTCTTGTCACCTGTCATGTGGCTGGAACACGCACTGTCCAAATACCATTTTCCTTTGCGACTCCTTCTGTGGTGTTCCTGCAAAACATGATGTTTATCTTTTCTTAGGTACCCAAGTCTGCTTGGGTCCTTTTGGGTTAGCATTGCTAGGTTCGGGATTATTTTTGGTTCTCCAAACCCATCCTGACACATTTGATTTTCGAAAGCGACAAAAGGAATACTTATGAACACTTTTATTGCAATAGTGACATTTGGCGCTTGATCCAGTTATGGATTTCCCACTTGAGTCAGAACTAGTTGACTCTGTTTTGGAAGGTCCTTTTCTAGTCGACTTATAAGATGTCTGACTGGACCTGGTAGAACTATAATGGTGGATTTGCGCAAGCGATTAAGCTGCACAAGTAATTTATCATACTCATCATGAAGTTCATCTTTTCCAATTTCACATAAATCAAGTTTGAGTTTCCAATCTCTTATTTCCCTATTTAGTATTTTTATATCATCAAAGAACTTTTGTTATTCTTTTAAAGTAAGATGAAGAATATCCTGCAATTCATTACATCTGTCACAGTTATAGGGTCTTACCTTGATTGTTTCACCTCGAGCCATGAAAAGAACCATGAAACAATTTTCATTTTCATCATTTTCTTCATTGTCAGAGTCATCTTCGTCAGTCCAGCATCCAGAGATTTTCTTCATGTCATTTTCAAGAATTGTCATGAAGCACATGTTGGCTACTTCTTCATGTTTTGAGTTGCTTCATCACTCCAGCTTCCAAATAATTTATTCTTGTTGAATCCTCTGGAGACTTTTAGTTTGAGTTCAAGGAATTCAGCTTGAACATGTCCAAATCTTCCACATTCATAGCATTTTTCATCATTTTTATCATGTTCTCCATATTGTCTGGTACGCCTGGATGGGAACCTGCCTTTCTTGGTGTTCTGTATATCCTCATCAGTCCATCCATGTTTCTTCATACTAGAGAAATTTCTTCTTTGAGAGCTTCAGGATCATCATCTATATCACTTTCTGCTCTATCAGTTGTAGCTTTGAAAGCTACAGTCTTCTTTTCTTCTTCTTGAGCAGTTTTCTTCAGATGGGTCTTTTCAAAAGCTATGAGTTCTCCCCGAAGTTCATAATATGACATTTTTTTTCAGATCTTGAGATTCGAGAGTGACTACTTTCGTTTTCCATGTGGTAGATAGGCTTCTCAGAATTTTTCTTACTTGATCACCACTGGAATATAGTTTTCCAAATGCTTTTAGGTCACTTATAATTTTGCTGAATCTGACAAACATTTCTTCGATGGATTCTCCTTATTTCATCTGAAATAGTTCATAGTCATGTACCAACATGTTGATGTGAGTTTATTTTACCTTGCTCGTTCCTTCATAAGTGACTTCAAGTTTTTCCCACATCTCCTTGGCTGTATCACAGCTGGATATCTTCTCATATTCTTTACTACTGATAGCATTGTAAAGCAAATTTTTTGCTTTTACATTAACTTGAACAATGGCCATTTGTTCTTCAGTGTATGCATCAATATCCTCAAGATCAGCGAGGGGTTGAGCCGTAGAAACAACTGGTAGTGGGTAGTTCCCCTTTTTGATGACTCTCCATACCATGACATCATAGGACTTTGCATAGATTTCCATGCGCACTTTCTAGTGAGAGAAGTGTTGACCGTTGAAGTAGGGTGGCCTCACTTGGGATGTTCCTTCCTGGAAAAGTGCTCCAACAATGACTTGATTGGCCATGATCGTTTCTCACAAGCTGTTAGGAAAAAGTAAAATGCGGGCGAGGCTCTGATACCAATTGAAAGTACAAGAGGGGGGTGGGGTGGGGTGAATTGAATATTTTTATTAATTTTACTAGTTGACTGGTTATGTAATTACTCGACTAGAAATGGCAGCGAAGTAATAACACAGTAAAAAGTAAATACAATAATAAAAGTGTAGGAATTAAAGACAACAAAAATTTATACTAGTTCGGATTCAATGTGAATCCTAGTCCAGTCCCCTTGGGTTGCAAGGGTGTTCTCTTTCAGTGAATGAAGTTCTTCGAGAATATAGAGATGGTGTAGTTTACACCTATGGCTATCTTTCAGTGACTCTCGATTTCTTTTTGATACAATGCCTCACCAGTCGTTTTCTCTCTTTCTTCTCTAACTTGTTACACAACAGATCATTTAGGAGCTACAATGTTTGTATGTAGTAGAACAAAGAGAGGGTAATTGGTTCGATCAAAGTATGTCTTCCTAATGTACAAGAGAGTGTGTATATATGAGTAAGCTCTGATTGCTGAAGAGACATTACCAACCCAAAAGATTTGATCCTTGGAAAGAGATTGATTCTTTACAAGAATAAGGATGTTCCGCAACGGCTAGGGCAGAACGGGATACACTGATTGCTTCCTTAGATGGAGCTGAGATCCTACTATGATCTTGGGCTTTCCAGAATTAGCCGCGTGAGATATTCTTGGTGTCGTTGATTGCTTGATTCCTTTATTCTTTCTGCAATCTACTCCATCTGCCTTTATTTGTTTTCCTTAGTTTTGGATACCATAAGGATCGTACTAGATTTAGTGTGCTTCATTTATTCTTCCGCAATATCCTCGATTTTGGATCCTCCAGTGATCTTGTTCTTTCATCTCGAGAGGTACCTGGACACAACATATATATATATATATATATTATTTGCATCATTAAAATCAGCTTCTAACAAATAGACTCACTCTTAAAGCATCTTCAGAGATGTTGGTTTGTTTAATCCCCCAGCAAGTATCCACAAACCCCAAGTGTTTGTATGCATTTTGACTCGGAGCCCCGGTGAAGAATCTCCGTTGCTCTAGCAATGTGAACATAACATTAGTGATTTGGAAGTTGCCCGCCCTAATGTGGGCCGGGACTATGGAACTTTCATATCCTTCATTTGGCAACACCCATCGTGGAGTCACTCTTGGTGGAGGAGGGGGAGGAACAGGAACATTGTCTTGAGGCGGGGTGCCTCGTCTATTTGCTTGAGGTTCAAGAGGAACCTCTTCAACTTGGTCATCCTCCGCGTCATCCCCCAATGACAAGTTTTCGAGAGGATCATTGTTGTCGAGAGCCATTTTTGTACCTACAATTGTTTCACCAAAAATATTAGTAATATGGAAGGAAAGGAAGACAAGTCACACACAAAACCAAATATATAGCTAAATCCGTTTTTAGCTCCCCGGCAATGGCGCCAAAAATTGATATCGCCCAAAATCACACCTCAGTTTGGGGTTGTGAAGCGATCGATTGCAATTATAATTACCCAACTGGGAGCCGAGATCGATTCCACAGGGAGCGTAGATGGGATTAGGTATATACTCGTACTTAGCGCGTAAAGTGTCTAAGATGCACTTCCACAAACTTTGTTTTAAGTCTACTTCTAAATTATGCTACGGTATTCAAATGTAAAGCTAGAGAATGATATTTTGTGTGTTGTTTTTCAATTATGTAAACGATCTAGGGCTGTGACTTCCACCTAAGTGTTTGCCTAATCGGGTTGTGGTCTTTAAAGCATGTTTCTTTGGTCAGGGTATATTATAGAAATCAACATATGATTTCTCACTCAATACCTCTCGGTCATAGAGTGGTTTTGCCTAATTTAGCTTTCTCAAGCACAAATGGGTAATGCACAAAACAGTTGATAGATGCTCATGTCGGGTTTTACCATCTCTAAATTCAACCCTTTAATTGGGACTATCTATTTTTTGAGTTCATCCCAATTTCTTATTAGCCAAGTTTTCCTAGACTAAGTCTCTCTTTCTCAAGTAGAGACAAGTCAAATAGGCTTGATCAATGTTTGCAACCATCAAACAATTATAGCAAGAACTAGGTTAAATGTTACACACCTAACCATAAACAAGCCCTAAATATACACCCGTTAGGTACCCACACTAGGGTTGGGTCACAACCCTAGCTAGAAATTTAGCTACTCATAGTGGGTGATGGAGAAAATAAAGGAGAAAAGATGATTAAACTCATATTAAATGACAATGAGATGAAAATCCAATGTAAAATTGACAAGCTATCATAAAGTTTCCTAAAACAGTAATGAAAAACGGCTACCAACTTTAAGATATTCAAATATAACCCAATTTTGTCAAAAAAGACTATTTATACTAGCTGAAAGTTTCGGACAAAATTGCCTTTTCGGAGGTTTTGCGGTCGTATAATTCTGTGTGCGATCCGCACTTTGCTGCAGCTCTTGACATGAGTGGTTTTTGCGGCCGCACAATTCTGAACCGCGACCACACTTCTTGAGTTATGCGGATCTCATAATTCTAGGTGCGGCCACACATTTGATTTTTGCGGCCACACAATTATAGTGCGGTCCACAGATCTTGACTGCCTTGAAATCCCAACTCTCTGAACCATGACTTATGCGGCCGCACAATTATTGTGCGTTATGCACTTTGTATTGCAGCATTGTCAAATTTTCTTCTTGTTCTGCGGCCGCTGACTGAATTATGCGTGTGATGACCCAAAAGGTCATCCTGAGTGATTCTAGCTAAATCTGTGTTCCGAGGCCTCGAAAGCCTCTGTTAATCTCACCTCGATATGTGTGCGCAGCCCGGGCAGGTAGCTGGAAACTTCAATGTGAAACTTTGATAAAAATGGGATTTTTGAATTGAATAACTGAATAAAGTTGACTTTGGTCAACATTTTTGGTAAACGGATCCGGACTCGTGATGTGATAGTCCTGGAGGGTCCGTAGGAAAATATGGGACTTGGGTGTATGCCCGGAATCGAATTCCGAGGCCCCAAGCCCGGGAAATGAATTTTTAAAGAAAATTGTTTTCTGAAAACAATAAAGGAATGTGAAAGTGAATAATTATGTGAAAACCTTGTTACCGGGCCCGTGTTATGGTACCGGAGCCCGAAACAAGTTTACTATATGTTGTTTGTCCTATCTGTGAGATTTGGTGTCAAACGGGTTTGATTTGATTGGTTTCGGATCCGAGTGAGGAAAAATGGAGTTAATGACCTTGTGGGGTTTCTAAAGAATTTGAAATGTGGCTTGAGAAGTGATTTTATGTTCCCGAGGTCCGAATGAAATTCCGAGATCGGGAATAGTTCCGTTGGTTCGTTTATAGCTTATCTGCAAAATTTGAAGTCATTCCGAGTGGTTTAGGCCGGTTCGGCGCGTTGAAGTGAATTCTAGAATTTCAAAGTTCTTAAGTTTTGAATTCAGGGGTTTTGGAGGGTGATTTTGAGTT
The DNA here is from genome assembly GCA_005239495.1 of Nicotiana undulata. Lineage (NCBI taxonomy): Eukaryota > Viridiplantae > Streptophyta > Magnoliopsida > Solanales > Solanaceae > Nicotiana > Nicotiana undulata. The sequence goes on from ML262040.1 coordinate 82,804, forward strand.
TTAGCGTTGTATTGACTGTTCCGTGAGCTCGAGCATGTCTGTTTAATGATTTGGGACTTGTTGGTATTTTTGGACGGGGACTCGGGTGGGCCCAGGTGCCTCCCGGACCCCGCGCGAGGCCAAAAATTAGCAAAAACCATTGCTGGTGCACAACAGCTGGTGTGACCGCAGGTGCGGTTTCCCAGCAGCAGGTGCGGGACCGCCCCTGCGATCCCAGCCTCGCAGGTGCGATCCCCAGCCCCTTGCCCAAAGTCCGTAGGCGCGAGACCGCAGGTGCGGTCCAGGCCATCGCAGGTGCGACCTTTCCGCAGCGGCGACCAAAATTCCGCTGGAGCGGGACCGCTGGTGCGGCTCCCAACCCCGCAGGCGCAAGCCTAGGGTCCCAGGCCCTTTTCCGCAATTGCGATCATTTTCTCGCAGGCGCGAGACCGCACCTGCGGTCCTATGGTCGCAGGTGCGGAAACCCCTGTTGGCAGCCCACTTAAATACTCTAAAATTTCGGGTTTCTTTACTTTCACCCATCTTCAACCACCATTAGAGGACAACCAAGCTTGGGCAAACACCTTCCACGACCACCCACTAAGAGGTAAGTTAAAACCCATAAACCTCTAATTCTAACACTAATTCTTAGTTGAATACACTATTAAATCATCTAAAAATTATAAAATTAGGTAGTAAACTTTAGGGTTTTTAGGAATTTCGTGATTTTCCATGTTAGGCCATAAATTCTTGATTAAATTACATAACTTCGATCCTTAGACTCCGGGTAATTGATTCCTTCATGAATTTTCGAAAATCTAAACGTGTGGGCCCGGGGTCGAATTTTAGTATTCTTGGAAGAATAGTAGGAAATGCATAACTTGGCTTAGAAATTGATTTATTGGGTACTTATTGATGTTAATAAATCCATTATGTCTAGATATCCCCGATTCGGAGTTGGATTCGAGAGGAAAGGCTGTGATTGAGGCTTGACTTGCAATTTTTGGAGCCGAGGTAAGTGTTTGGCTTAACCTCAGCTTGAGGGATTAGGTATAGAGTCTTATTTGCTATGTGCAACTCATGTCCAACGTATAGGCGTGGTGACGAGTGCCTATGCGTTGCGGTCAAGTATGCCCGTGAGTCAATTGTGATGAAATTTGCTATGTTCCTAATATTCCCCGTACTATGAGTAAACTATGAATTAAAAGTGATGCTTGATGTTGTTTCATGACGTGGAGATTTATTGAGTTATTTGCTCCAGATGAGGATTACACTGTTGAAATTGTATTATTGATGCGAGGTTGGTTATAGCTGAGACCCTTGTCGGGCATTTGTGATGTTGAAAATGATGATTTTCTCCTTGCCGGGATAATAAAATTGTACTGAACAATTCCATGCACTTGACACTTCGTGTTGTTGAATTTCATATTATTGTTGCCTTGTGTTTTATTATTCGTCGCACGAGGGGACATGCCGTGTTGACTAAGTGTTATTATATATGCACGAGGGGACATTCCGTGCCGAGTGATTGTGAGGTTATGCACGAGGGGACATTCCGTATCGAGTGTTATTATATATGCACTAGGGGACATTTCGTGCCGAGTGATTGTGAGGTTATGCACGAGGGGACATTCCGTGAAGAGTGTTATTATATATG
>ML262041.1:0-76791 GCA_005239495.1 Nicotiana undulata
TTTTTGAAGTAATATTATTTTTCTGCTGTGAAACGTTTGATGTGAGTTGGGATGTTCAGTAAATATTTGAAAGTTAATGGTGTAGGATGTTTTCGGTAAAGGTTGAACATTAAGGAGTTCGAGTTGTTTCAGTAACTGTTTGAAGGTTAATGGTTTTTAAATACTGTTACATTGTTCTATCGAGGTCAAATATTGTGTATGTTGGCTGGTCTAGCGGCTTCAATGTTAGACGCAGTCACGGCCCTGAAAGGTGGGATTTAGGGTCGTGACATAAACAGTGTTTGGAAGTTACGCTAACTTATGATTTTTTTAACAATATGTAGGTAAATGAACCAAATAATGGTGTAAATCAATTTTTGAAAGATATATCTTGGGGACCCGGGCTTCAGGTCAGAACAATGTCTAAGTACGTTGTGAATGGTTACAAGTTTCATACAGAGGATTGCTCTAAAAATAAAAATAGCAACAACAGCGGGGTGTGGGTTCAAGGAGGTGATGGCAACCAAGTTGGAGATATTGATTATTATGGTGTGCTCAAAGAAATAATTGAACTAGAATATACAGGTTGGCCATATAAGAAATTGATACTCTTTAGATGCAAGTGGTTTGACCCACATCCAACAAGAGGTACAAGAGTACACAACCAATACAACATAATTGAGGTTAATCATACGAGGGAGTATGATCGCTATGATCCTTTCATTATTGCACATAATGTTAGGCAAGTGTATTATGCTCCTTATCCATTGCGGCGGAATAAGTCAGATTGGTGGGTTGTAATTAAAACTAAACCTGTAGGTAGGGTGGAAGTCGAGAATATGTTAGATGTTGCTTATCAAAACGATATCTCCAGTGTTCACCAAATAGTGGACGAAATTTTAGAAAATGAATTGGAACATCCTGTACACATATTGGAAGAAGTTGACATAGATGAAGTAACAATAATAGAAAATGTTGAAGAAGAATCAACTGATGAAGCACAAACTAGTTCGGAAGAAGAATCCTCGGACGAGGAACAATACGTCGATGAGCTTTAAAAAGTTGGTTTCTTTACTACTTCTCATTTTATAGCTATTTTATTATATGTTTCAATCTAAATATGTAATTTTTATGCAGATGACAGGCAAAGGTCGAGGTAACGATGACCCTACGGATTCTCGGGGTAAAGGAAAGGCTAAGAAGGGAAAGAAGAGAGTAGAAGATACTCCTCCCTCTTATCCTCCCTCTTGTCCACCCTTTACACAGGCTCCGCCTATGTCTTATCCTCCACCCGATGGATATTATGAGGCGCCACAGCATCACCAACCCAGCTACATCTTTGTGCAGACACCGGGTCTTTCAGCACAGGGCCTTAGGACTATACGTCCAACATACAGTCCAGCTGCCTCACGAGCACATGGCTCACATCCATCCGGGTCACAACCACGTGGGTCACAGCCACTGGTGCCACATCCACGGGGGTCAGAGGCATCAGTATCACAGCAGCTTCCGGTCGATCCCGCAATGTCGCAGTCACAGGGATCACAACCATCTTCCTCATCGACTCCATCTCTTACAGGCCTTCGCCTGCGAGATACTAGCTCTGACCCCCCTACACCTTCCACACATGCATCTAATGTACCTGTTTCCGACGATGATGTTGATGATGACGAGGAGGTGCATAAGGATAAGTATGGCAGGATCATCATAGTCCCTGAGGGTGATGGGTAAGAGTAACTTGATTTTTTTACGTTTATTGTTTTGTACAGTTTGTACTAATATATTAATGTGTTTTTTTTTTTTTTAAATTGCAGGTTCATCCCGAGTAACACTACTACGAGGATAATCACCAACGCCACCAAAAAGCTTTATGATGCCCCTTATACGAGTTGGAGCGAATTCCCATTCTCGCTGAAGGAGCAAATTTTCAATGAATTTAAGGTACAAATTTTCTTTTAAGCTTTATAATTATTTATATTTATGATATTTTCATACAATATTTAACTTTTGAAATACAGAGCAAGTGTGTATGGGAACACCGCTATAGCGCGGAGGTGGCGCGTAATTTTAATCTCAAGGATCGGAAGCGGTTGTCGCATTGTTTCTCCAACACTAGACTGTACAAACAGAAGCCTAACTGGTTGCTTGACGATTATTGGAGGGATTTGCAAAGGCAGTGGCTTACCGCGGACTTCTTAAAGAAGAGCGAAAAAGGAAAGAAAGCTCGCGCATCCGAGAAGGGAGGCTCCTTGCACACTGGAGGTGCGATCAGCCAAGGGACTATAAAAAGAAGATTGGTACGTAATTTATTCATTTATTTTAATTTTCAAAGTATATCTATTCTGTTTATTAACTATAATTTATGAATTTTCAGGAAAAGAAGCTGGGTCGTCCAATGAAGCAAGATGAGTTATTCAAGGAGACTCATATATTCAAGAAAAAGAAAGAGACTGATCCAGAAAGGTGGGTCGACAACCGATCATCGACTGTACATGTAAGTTTTCTCTTTTCATTAAGTATTCTGATATACTCTAATATAATCTTTCAAATACTAATTAAATAAAAAAATTCTTATAGGATCGCTTCAGAGCTGACATGGAGGAATTCATACGCAGTCAGCCACCTAATGAGTCGGGCGAGCCAATCCATATTTCGGAGGAGGATGCAGAAAGACTATGGATGCAGGCGGCTGGCGGTGCAAAATATGGGAAGGTATACGGGCTTCCTAATAAGAAGTTCCACCGCTATCACTGTGGAATGCAAGGAATAGGAACTTCCTCGCAAGCCGAGCAACTTGATGGGGAGAGCCTCTCCACTATGCGGGAGAATGTGACAAAGCTCACAAGCGAGCTAGAAGCATCCAAGGAACGAGAAAGGCTTAGAGATGCTCAGTACGTTAGCATGCAAGCTCAGTACCAAGGCATGCAAGCTCAGCTTAAATCTCTCCTAGCTTCTGGAGTTTTTCCGATTCCTCGGTCTCGCGAGTCATCGCCAGAGGCTCAAATTGAACGTGAGCGTTCCTCCCGTCCTCCCCGTGTTAGTTCCTCCCGTCCTCCCCGTGATCGTTCTTCTCGTCCACCACGAAATGACCCTTCTCATTACCGTCTTGATAATGAAGATTCATCAGACGGTGATGATAATGATATAGAATGAAACAATCATTGAGTACTTTTATATACTTTGAACTAGACAATAGAACTTTGGTCCGTTTTGGAATGGGCTTGTAATAAGTGTTAACTTAGTTTTGTTAGTTAAATGTGTTAGTTCTATTGAACTTTATACGTTGTTGGTTTTTAATGTTGGTTTTAATATTGGTTTTAATGATGTTGTTGTTGTGTTGTTAGTTCGTATTGTTGTTGTGTTAGTATTGTTGTTGTTGTTGTGTTAGTATTGTTGTTGTTGTTGTTGTAATAGGATTTGGTATGCTGGCAGGTGGTGTGGCTGCCAAAATAGGCAGTTTCTGCCAAAATAAAACCCAGAAAAGCGACCAAAGTTGGTCGCTATTGAACCCAGATTTCCAGAATAGCGACCAAAGGTGGTCGCTAATTAACCCAGATTTTCAGAATAGCGACCAACTTTGGTCGCTATGTTATTAAAAAAAATATTTTTCCTGGACTTTAGCGACCAATTGTGGTCGCTTTGGTTTAAAACAAATTAAAAAAAATTATTTTTTCTGAAAATTAACGACCAATTGTGGTCGCTTTTACTTAAAACAAATTAAATAAATTAATAAAAAAGCGACCAACTTTGGTCGCTATTTTCCAGATTTTAAAATATTATATTTTATTTACAGACCAAAGTTGGTCGCTATATTTTGTATAATAATAAATAAATAAATATTGTAATTTAAATATAGAGACCAACTTTGGTCGCTAAATTTATATTATTAAAATAATAAAGCGACCAAAGTTGGTCTCTTTTTTTAATACCCGGAATATTTGGTCAATTTAACATAGAGACCAAAGTTGGTCGCTAATTAGCGACCAACTTTGGTCTCTGTGTTAAAGGGACCGACAAAATAGCGACCAAGCCTGTTTGGACGCATTTTGGTCGCTTTTCACTGTTTAGGGACCAACTTTGGTCGCTTTTGACGGTCGTTTCCCCCCGAATTTTTAGTAGTGCTTGTAGTTAGAGAGTTACTATCATAGATCGAGCCTGCGCTGTCACTAAAACATTTTGGCTTTTGTAATTTCTTAGCTCAGAAGAGGAGTGAATTATACTTTTTTATATTGTTTAGACGCACACATGGTCCAAACTAACTATAAACGCAGTGAGTTTTGGCAACTCTGTTACGTCTAATCTCGACTATAGATATCATCACCAACCTGCTTTGGCTAAGTCGTATTAGTATAATTTAATCTTGGACAGCCTCTAAACGACGACTCCTGATAATTAATGTCAATTTCTCTGTTGAATTATGCATGTTATATACGTTTAGTATCATTTTCCAATTCAATAAACAATTAAACTGCAATCCAATTCCATTCTGATTTATGTGACTCTCCAATAATTTATTTTCAACATTAATAAACCTTCTAGAGGCTAATTTCGGTTTCCTTGTATCTTTTGTTTTTTCCTTTTCTGTAACACTTCTCAAATCTATAAAAGTTTTAAGATATACTAAATATAAATTTAATTCCCCCCCCCCCCCCTAATTATACTCCTATTACAGATTTAAACCCTTGTGATTGACTTTTGAGTTACTTATCTATTTATAAATAATTAAATATATAATTAGAAGAATATTAATAATTTTAATATTATTAAAAGTGGGTACCATTAATTATTAGTTAAGTAAAAAAAACCAAAGCAAAACAAAACAAAAAAACAAAAAAAAAAAAGAAACTGGAGGGACAAGCCTAAGCCGATAAAGGACCGTTGAAAAAAAAAGGGCTTAAAGCCTTAAGCCTTGCCTGGACGGAAAAAAAGAAGGAAAATTACCAGCTATGTCCATTTATAAGTAGCTCATTATAAAAATTGACCAATTGATAAAATATTAGCCAAATTAGCCAATTAGCTATTTGTAACAACAAAATATCAAAATTTTACTTTGTTTTGAGTGGGTGTTATTAGAATATATTGGGCACAACTTAAGGAGCTTGAATCTCAGTTTTGGGATGGTGAAGTTTTGAGGTGGTTTGAATTGAAAATTCGAAATAAAAACTGAACATGAAAAAAATGATATGTGTATCACACTGTGTATCATTTATGTATCACATATGTATCGTATTTGTATCAATTGTGTATCACATGTATATCCATGTATACCTGTGTGTGAGATACATGCGGGATACATGTTTGATACATGTGTCGCAGAAGACTTTTTTGAACTCGATTTAATTACGAATTTGATTCAAAACTAGTCCAAATCACCTCCAATCTTCCTCAAATTTTGTATATTGACTTATCTATATATTTTCAATGAATTTCAACTATACCCATTGAGAGAAAGAACCCTATTATTTGGGTTTTCAACTTTAGTTGGCTAGTTTTGGTAAGTCTATGATTAATGGCTAGAGGTTGATAAGTTCAGATTTATTTGGGACATTTGTGTAAGTTTCGCTTTAAAAAAGGGGGTCCAAAGAAAGCAAAGCAACAAAATAATACGAACAAGAAACAGAAGCAATGTTTCAGCGAAATACTCACGCAGGCAACGAAAAATTCAAGGTTTCTTTACAAATCATTAGTTCTTGAACTCATGTATATACAATTTCCTATTCTCAATTATCCTACAGTAGTAATAAGTGAGAATTGGATAATTAATTCCCTTCTTTCTCAGTTCAACAGTAAAGTTCTGTGTTTAGGTGTGAAACTTTGAAATTAATTAAAATGCACTGGTTGTTGTAGAATTGATTGGAGGTGATTTGGACTAGTTTTGATTGGTTGTTGTAGAATACATGAGCGGTGAGAACCATGGAGCGAGTGGCACCTCGTTGATTGGCCAATTCGATCAAGTTGGGATCAAACCCGTGCCGATCACACGATGACTAAGAAGAAATAGGTCAGGATAGTTGGAACTCCCGGAGTATAAAGTAAAGTATTTTTCTATAAGAACAAAAAAGAAAACAATTTATGTTAGAATATTTATAAACTGCCATTATGCAATTATTTTAGAATTGTTCTTATAAGCTTTATGTGTTACATGCATTTAGAATCTTTGCTCATAATGTATATGTTATTAAAGTTTCGTTCCCTGTCGTTGAGACTCACTGAGTACAATGGATGGTACTGCCGTTCTCTTTTGGGAACCTACGTTGGTCTGCCGTACAACATAGGAACCGATTTTGCAGGCGAGCAGGCAACGAGTTAGGACTTCCCTCACTTCCAGTGCTATTGGTGAGCTTTGCTTTTGTTCGTGGAGTACTCCTTTGAGTCCTCAATATTTAGCTATTTCTTTGTTTACTTAGAGAACTGGCTAGAAAATTTCATGTCCTGAGCAGTGCATCAGTTTATCAGTAGAGACTTTATAGACACATTCAATGGGTTAAGATTCAGGTGTTTTTAATAATAACTTTGCAATATTTCAGTAGTTACTACAAATAAATTTTTGGAGTTGGTTTATTTTAGATATTTAAATTAATTAAAAGTATTTAGTTAAAGTATTTCCTTTGTTGCATATAAAGTTTGAGGTTATAATAGTTTTGATAAGCACAAATGGTTTGCTCAGTCAAATTTAGCAACCCGGTGTCGGGCACGACTTATTCAGAAAATGGGTCATGACAAACTTGGTATCAGAGCAACTCTTGTGTCAGACATGCCGATGGTGGGTCATAGTTCATTTGAGTTTAGACAAATCTCGGTTAGGTGAGGCAAACCTCAGTGCTGAGTCTAGGCAAACCCCATGCGGTGGGGCAAACCTCAGCAAGGACGCTGAGTCCATAAGAAGGGGCGTATGTAACACCCCAGGCTTTAGACAGAATCCCACTTTGGCAAAACACAATAGGGATGCTGGGTATATAAGTTAACAAGCCTTAACCCTAGTGACGCGTTTTAAACTCGTGAGGGCCTAGGCCCAGAGCAGACAATATCACTAGCGGGCAGGGCTTTTACAGATGGTATCAACACGTCAGGTTAATGGAGTCCTAGGGGTCTATGAAGCTGTTTTAGTAGAGTCTTGTTTATGAGTATGAAGCGCGCCGTACTTATAAACATGAGGCTACAAGCATTTAGGAAATCTCATTTTTTTCATGCTTTAGATCGTATAGCAGAGCCTACCTCTAAGAAATTATCCATTGTATTCGTTTCTTCAAAACTCGCAGAAATGACTGGTACTCGCAACTCAGACACCGACACTGTGATGACCCAAAAATTGTCATCTTATAAATTAAGACTCCCTTCCAAGATCATAGGCCTTCAATAGACTAATTTTGATTATCTCGATTTGCGTGCGCAGTCCGGGTATGAATTCGAAAATCCTCTATGTGAAAATATGAGAAATAATAATATTTAGAATTAAAAATTTAATTTTTAGTTGACTTTGGTCAACATTTTGAGTAAATGGACCCGAATCTGTGTTCCGATGATCCCGGGAGATCTGCAGTAAAATATGGGACTTGGGCGTATGCCCGGAATTGAATTTAGAGGTCCCTAGCCTTAGAAAATAATTTTTGAAGAAAAATTGTTCTACTAGTTTTTAAAGGAAATAAAGAAATGAATTAATGTTTGAACTCGTTGGTATCAGGCCCGTATTTTTGTTCTAGATCCCGATAAAAGTTTTTTATGATATTTAAGTCCTATGTGTGAAATTTTATGAGAATTGGAATTGATTTGACGTGATTTGGACGTCCGGTTGAAAAGTTAGAAAATTTGAGTGTTCTTGAGAAAATCATGAGTTTTGAGGTTAAATTCATAGTTTTTGATGTTATTTTGATGATTTGATCGCACGAGCAAGTCTGTATGATGTTTTTAGACTTGCGTGTGTATTTTGTTTGGAGCCCTGAGGGATTGAGTTTCAGATAGGTTTAGACTATGTTGCGCTTGTTTTTTATGCTTCATTGTCACCTCTTCAAGCATAAATGATACTACATTAATCAAATGAGATCCAAATTCATTTTTTATTGAATTATTAGATCCGTATCATAATTATGGAGCCATAGAAAAAAGAACCATAGAATTTGGACATCGTATGAGGAAGTTATGCTCATTTTCGTATCGGGAAAAATTACTGGTTTCAGGTGTGCCCAGATGTCGCAAATGCGACATCATATATCACAAATGCAAAGTATTCCTAGGCTCCCAGATGTCGCAAATGTGACAGTAAAATATCGCAAATGCGAGAAACTTCTAGGGAGCCCAAATGTCGCAAATGCGAACTCCGGGTCGCAAATGCGACATCTGCAGCCTATTAAATGAGATTTTAGACGGGAATTTCACTCATTTTTCAATTCTCTCAAACCTTAAACCTCCATAGACGATTTTTCAAAGACCCAAACTTCTCCAAATCATTGGTAAGTAATCTCTAACTAATTCCTTTCAGTCCTTAACAACTTTTAACAAGATTTCAATCAAAAATCTAGAGTTTTCATGGTAAAAATTGAGATTTTTGGGTAGAACTTAGGAATTTCAAATTTGGGGATTTAGACCTCGAATTGAGGTCGGATTCCAAAACCAATTGTATATCCGAGCTCGGGGAAGAATGGGTAAACGTATTTTGGTCCGAGTCTCGAGTTTAGACCAAGCGGGCCCGGGGTCGATTTTTTTTATTTTGATAAGAACACATATGAAAGACATAGTTTTCAATAAAGTTGATTCCTTTAAGCTTTAATTGATGTCATTAAACCAATTGTGATTAGATTTGAGCAGATTAGAAGTAAATTCTAAAGGAAAGGTCGTGCTATAGCTTGTGAGATCGAGGTAAGTGCTTGGTTTAACCTTGACTTGACGGAATAGGAATCTCCAACTTGATTGCTATGTGAAATTACATGTGTGTAGTGTATAGGTGAGGTGACGAGTACCTATGCACTACCAAATTGTTTGTTTTACATGATCCCTTCCCCGTTTCCAGTTATTTGCTTCATGCTTAATTGTTTTATGATAATTGAGGTTTACATGGCTATTTAGTTTCGTTAAATTACTGTCAAGTATCGTTTCAGTTATGTTAGAAGTGTTGGTTGTTCCTTGATTTTTGTTATGATACATAAGGATTGAGCTGGATGATAATATTACGATATTTACATATGTTCTGGTTGGTTTAATTATGAGATGATATTTTTGATGAAGTTCAGGAGTTATACTGTTTTCTGCTTACAATTTTGAGACAAAAATGTTGTGAAAGGCTTGGCCTGAATTGTGAAAGTTTTCATAAATAAATAAATTGATATGATATGTCTGGTGAGAGCGGGTTGCACGTCGCAACAAGGAGTGATAAGGGTGGACAAGTAGGATTGGGTTGCACGTCGCAACATGTGTAATAAGGGTGATATATATAGGGAGGTGCAATAAGGGTGGACAGGTGGGAGCGGGTTGCACGCCGCAACAAGGAGCAGTAAGGCAGGACAACTATGTTTTACTGATTTTCCAAGAAAAAGTAAAGATTTGAAAAACTTCTGTTACTCTAGTATTTTACGTATTTTTTCCTTATTCTTACTTTAAATGTCAAGATTTGGAAATTTTAAAAATTTATGTGAAAATTTGGTTATAGCTGAGGCCTGGACAAGGCAACTGAGTTTTTTTATTTACTGTTACAGTTATTATTCTTGTTGTGTTTAGAATTGCTTCCTCGCTTTGGTATATATGTATATATATATATTGTTACAAGTTGTGTTACATTGCCCCGCCTTAGCCTCATCACTACTTCGTCGAGGTTAGGCTCGGCACTTGCTTAGTACATGGGGTCGGTTGTACTGATACTACACTCTGCACTCTTTTGTGCAGATCCAGGTACCAGTAAGAGTTAGGAGATTTTTAGTAGCTGTTATCATTTACTTGGAGACACGAGGTAGATCTGCTGGCGTCCACAGATTCCTGGAGTCTTCTCTTAGATGTATAGATACTGTTTTACTTCATTCAAAACAGATACATAATTCTTTCAGCCCATTATTTGTAGTATTCTTAGTGGTTCGTGAATTGTGACACCAGACCTTGGGTAGTTATGTAATTAGCATTAGCTCGTGGTTCGTCTATTATTTCAAATATTAATCCTGATTGCATTTATGGAAAATTATTAGATTTCGTGTTTATTTGGAATTGTCTATTCGTGTTTAAATAAAGTTAAAAGAAAAGGATTGTATAATTTATAACATTGGCTTGCCTAGTAAGTATGGTATTAGGCGCCATCACGATCCCGAGGGTTGGGAATTTGGGTCATGACAGACACTCAGGATGATGCTCAAGAAACTATTTCTACTATTGTGGCTCAAGGTAGAACTAAGAAGGCTTCAACTCAGAAAAGGAAGGGTAAATCCACAAAGGGGGTTCAAGTACCCCAGTTGAACATGAAAAAGGGGTGGAGCATGATGATACAGTACCTCAGGATCTAGTGCCGCCCCCAACAGCAGCTCCCGCTCAGACAACTATATCTCCAGAAGTGGGTCAGATGTTTAATGCTATCAATAATGCTATGGAGATGTTTAAAGCCTTCATGTCCAACCAAAACGAGAGAAGAGATGAGATTCCACCTTAATCAAATAGACAGAACAGTTTTGAGTCCTCAAGAGTGAATGGATTTTTAAAGTTGAGTCCTCTATTGTTCCATGGTTCTATAGCTGATGAAGATCCAATGTTGTGGCTGGAGGGTGTCAAGAAAGCCCGCCGAGCGATGAAGGCATTTGATGATGAAGATGTGGAGCTAGATGCCTACAAACTTAGAAATGTGGTTGGCTCTTGGTTTGAGATGTGGGAAAAGGAAAGAGATTAAGATGATGGTCCGCCTACTTGGGAAGAATTTGAAGAGGCCTTCATGGTTAACTTTATCTCGGAAGAGGATAGGGAAGCTAAGGCTACATAATTTGAACAACTTAAGCAAGGGAATAAAAGTGTGTAAGAGTACTGCATGGAATTCATAAGATTGGTTAAGCATGCTCCTCACATGGTTAAGACAGAAAAATCAAATATTCCAGGTTTGTTGGCGGTTTGGCTTACCACATTAAGGATACGACATCAGCTACATCGGTAGGAATGATAGCTTTCTCCTCTGTTGTGGGATTTTCCAAGCACTTAGAAAAAGACAGACAACAAAGGCGAGAAGAAAAAGAGCATAACAAGAAAAACCGGACATCGGGAAGGTTTAATGGTACATCCAGTGGAGGTGGAAGGGGTTCCTCCAATAAGGAGTCATTAGCACCAGCTCAGTTCAACCATTAGTCAGGTGGTGGGTCTTCCTTCAGACGTACTCAGAGTTATGGAAACCAGTCTTACCAGAATCAGAATTTTAGGACATCATCCTCACATAGCAGAGTCATGTTGAGCAACATTCACAACAACAAGCTCTTTGTGGAACATGTAAGCGGCAACATTCAGGTCAGTGCAAGCTCGGGTTTCATGGTTGCTATCATTGTGGAGACATTGGTCATATAAAGGCCAACTTCCCAAAGATGCGATGTAATTTTAGTGGGGTATCAACTCGTCCTTCTAGTTCCTCAGCTACTGCAATTGCACCACCTCAGGATCGTGGTTCTCATAATTAGACCGGGCATGAGGCAGGAAGATGTGCAGATTGAGTTACTCAGGGAAGGGGACAACCCTGTTTGTTTGCTACACTTGATCGTTAGAGTGCAGAGGCATCTGCAGAAGTTATTACAAGTATACTTTTAGTCTGCTCACATAATGCTTATGCCATAATTGATCCAGGTTCAACGTTTTCTTACGTGACTCCATACTTTGAAATTATTCTTGGGCTAAAACCTAAACAACTTAGTGATCCATTCCTATTATCTACTCAATTTGGCGAGTCAGTGGAAGCCACAAGAGTACAGAGGTTGTATAGTTTCGGTCCAAGGTCGCAGCACCAAGGCCAATATCATAGAGTTAGAAATGGTGGATTTCGATGTGATCATGGGTATGGACTGGTTGTCTTCCTGTTATTCCATATTAGATTGTTGTGCCAAGTTTGTCAGGTTTCAATTTTCAGATGAATAAGTCTTAGAGTGGAAGGGTAGTTCAGCATCGCTTGTAGGTAAGTTTATTTCTTACCTAAAGTCACAACGAATGATCAGTAAAGGGTTTTTCCCCTATTTGGCTCACATCATTAATCCATAATCAGACCCACCAGCTCTTCAATCTGTGCCAATTGTTAGAGAATTTCCAGAAGTTTTCCCAGATGACCTTCATGGACTTCCTCCCGAAAGAATCATAGACTTTGGCATTGATCTCATGCCAGACACTCAACCCATATCTATACCTCCTTATAGGATGGCTCTAGCAGAACTTAATGAGTTGAGAGAACAGTTGAAAGACCTCTTTGACAAGGGCTTCATCAGGCCGAGTGTTTCACCGTGAGGTGCCCCGGTCCTGTTTGTAAAGAAGAAAGATGGGTCTCTTAGAATGTGCATCGACTATAGACAGTTGAATAAAGTTACCATTAAGAACAAGTACCCACTGACAAGAATTGATGATTTATTTGACCAACTTCATGGTGAAAAGTACTTTTCAAAAATAGACTTGAGGCCGGGGTACCATCAATTGAGAATCAGAGAAGAGGATATATCTAAAACAACCTTTAGAACTCCTTACGGGCACTATGAAATTCTAGTGGTGTCCTTCGGGTTGAAAAATGCCCCGGCTGCATTCATGGACCTCATGAACAGAGTTTTCAAACCATTCGTTGATACCTTTATTATCGTGTTTATAGACGATTTGGTATACCCTAAGAGCAAGGATGAGCATGCAGACAACCTCAGGATAGCCTTGCAGACCTTGAAGGAGAATGAGCTTTACGTCAAGTTTTCAAAATGTGAGTTATGGTTGCAGTCAGTGGCATTCTTAGGCCATGTGGTATCTAGTGAAGGCATAAAAGTAGACCCTCAGAAGACATAAGCAGTGAAGAACTCGCCAAGGCCTACAACGCCAAGCAAAATTAGAAGTTTCTTGGGGTTAGCTGGCTACTATAGAAGGTTTATAGAGGGATTTTCCTCACTTGCAGCTCCATTAACTAAGTTGACCCAGAAAGCAATTAAGTTCCAACAGTCAGATGCTTGTGAGCAGAGTTTTCAAGAGTTAAAAAAGAGGTTAACCACTGCACCTGTGTTAACCTTGCCGACAGGTTCGGGTGGGTTCACAATGTATTGTGATGCCTCCTGAGTTGGTCTTGGTCGTGTTCTTATGCAAGATGGAAAAGTTATTGATTATGCTTCCAGGCAGTTAAAGAATCATGAGAAAAACTACCCCACACTTGACTTCGAGCTTGTAGCAGTGGTGTTTGCATTAAAGATATGGCGATACTACCTTTATGGCGAGCATTCTGAAGTGTTTACAGATCACAAAAGCCTCTAGTAAATTTTCAAGCAAAAAGAATTAAATTTGAGACAGAGAAGGTGGCTCGAGCTATTGAAGGATTATGAAATCAATATCCTTTATCACATGGGCAAAGCTACTGTGGTAGAAGATGCACTTAGCAGGTAGTCAATGGGTGTCGTGGCCCATCTTGCAGTACAAAGGCGAACTTTGTGTTGAGAAATTCAAAAACTAGCAAATGATGGAATTAGATTGGATGAGATCAAAGAAGGAGATATAACTACTTATGCCTTAGCGCAATCCTATCTTGTTGCGTATGTTAAGGCTAAGCAAGATGAAGATCCTTACTTAGTAAATTTAAAAGAAGGAGTTAGAAACAAAGAAATCAATGCTTTCACTCTAGGAAGTGATGGAGTTATGAAGTTGAATGATCGGTTATGTGTGCCTGATGTAGATGGTCCTAGAAAGGCCATAATGGAAGAAGCTCATAGCTCGAGGTACTCTATCCACCCAGGTGCTACCAAAATGTATCTGGACTTGAAAGAGTTGTATTAGTGGAAAGGCATGAAGAAGCAAGTAGCAGATCATGTGGCTAAATGTTTGAATTTCCAGGAAGTCAAAGCCGAGCATTAGAGGCCTGGTGGCCTAGCTCAAGATATAGAGATACCATAGTGGAAAAGGGAGATAATCAATATGGACTTTGTAGTAGGTCTAACTCGCACATACTTTAAGCATGATTCAATTTGGGTTATTATAGACTGACTGACAAAGTCCGCGCATTTCCTACCAGTAAAGACGACAGATTCCGCAAAGCAGAATGCGTAGTTGTACATCAAAGAAATAGTTCGATTGCATAGTACTCCAGTTTCAATCATATCTGACCGAGGCCCTCAATTCATGATGCATTTTTGGCAGGCATTTCAGAAAAGATTAGGTACCAAGGTCAATTTGAGCATCTCTTTCCATCCACAGACTGATGGTCAAGCAGAAAGGACCATCCAGGCTCTCGAAGATATGTTGCGAGCATGTGTTATAGATATTGGAGGTAATTGAGATGATCACTTGCCACTTATAGAATTTGCTTACAATAACAGCTATCAGACCAGCATTCATTTGGCTACTTATGAAGCGCTGTATGGGCTAAGATGTAGGTCTCTAGTGGGTTGGTTTGAACCAACAGAGGTGCCATTGATTGGTCTAGAGTTTGTTTGTGAGGCCTTAGAGAAACTCCAGCTAATCAGAGAAAATACTGAAAGCGGCTCAGAGTCATCAAAAGTACTATTCTGACAAGAGGCATCGTGACTTAGAGTTCATGGTTGGTGACCCATGTGTTTTTGATAGACTCACCTATGAAAGGAGTTATGAGGTTCGGTAAGAAAGGGAAACTTAGTCCTAAGTTTATCAGACCTTATGAGATTATAGAAAAGAAGGGAAAAGTGGCTTATGAACTGGCGTTGCCCATTGAATTGTCCTCTGTTCATCATGTCTTTCATGTGTCTATGCTTCAAGTACATTTATTAAGAGTCACATATGATACTTGCCGACACCATAGAAATTGAAGAAGGATTGACTTATGAAGAGGTACCTATAGAAATTCTCGACAGGAAAGTAAGAAAGTTGAGAACAAAAGATATAGTATCTATAAAAGTTTTGTGGAGTAATCATGATTAAAAAGAGGCTACGTGGGAGGTCAAGGAAGATATGAAGAAGAAGTACCCTTATTTATTCGAGGAACAAGGTATGTGAACCTAGTTTTGACTTGACATTTATATTCCATTTATTAAATACAAGTTAGCATGTGTTTATGTCCTTCCTATATTATACTTAGTTGTTGAAGTAATTCAGTTTCTGTCAGAGCATATTTAGTTATTAAATAATTTTGTACCATACCAGAGTACTTTTAATTCATTAAAGTTATTTAATTTTTGCTGAAGTGTTGTGCTTTAGATTTGGTTGTTTATTGTGATACCTCCTTGTCGGAGTGTGAGTAATTAGTTTATGAGCTGTGTATGGTGCCTACGAATGGCCTATTACGGTATATCTGGTTGTTGTTGATGTAGTTGTGGTACTGGTGACAGGGATATTTTTTTTAAATAGTCCAATTTACAGGGGAGAATCTGCCGAAAATTTTCAAAATTTAGGGTGTTAGCCAAACTTTTGAGTCCCTCGGGAAAGTGAGTGGTCCTAAGAAAACTTAAAAAGTTCAAGGACTTAAGGAATGATTGTTAGCTTAAGAATAAGGCTCTAGCAACATTCGAGAGCGAATGCTTTTAAGGGGGGAAAATTATAACACTCCTTAAATCTATAAAAGTTTTAAGACACGCTAAATATAGAATTTAATTTTTTTTCTTTAATTATACTCCTATTACGGATTTAAATCTTGTGATTGACTTTTGAGTTACTTCTCTATTTATAAATAATTAAATATATAATTAGGAGAATATTAATAAATTTAATATTACTAATTATTAAAAGTGAGTATCATTAATTATTAGTTAAGTAAAAAACAAAAAACAGAAAAAAAACAAAACAAATAACAAAAAAACAAAGTGGAGGGACAAGCCTAAGCCCATAAAGGGCTGTTGAAAAAAAGTAAAAATTATGTGGGGTAGCCACTTTTTAAAGTGATATTTACTTTTTATCCAGCATTTTTAATGCTGAGCAAAAGTAGCCATTAGTTATTAAAATTAATATGAAAAGACAGTGTTACCCTTTCCTACCCATACGGAAATACGCCATTTTAAAATTCATTCCTTACAACTCCACTTCTCCTTTTGCAATGGCGTTTTGGGGTCCATAGGAGTGTTTCCATTATTTTCATATATGAAATCCAATTTTGAACAGAAGAAGTGAAATGCATTAATCATATAAATTTTATAAGCCTCTCATTTTCTTTTGTTTCTACTTTTAGGAGTTGAATTTCCTGGTAAACCATTCACTCATAATAATCACAGACATGGGAGGACGTGACTTTTGGTTTTATAAAAGAAGTGACTTTTAGATTTTCTTAAACAACAGATAATTAGGAAATAGGGTAAAAAGCCAAAAAAATGAGGACAAAGACAATTGTGTTAAGGACATGTAGTCATGAAGTCCTGAAGTTAAGTTCAAAAGTAAAGGACATGTAGTGCTGAAGTTAAGTTTAAAGGTTAAGGACATGCAGTCCTTAACTTAGAGTTACAAGTTCAAAAATTAAGGATAGGCAGTCCTTAACTTATATTTACAAGTTCAAAAGTTAAGGACAGGCAGTCCTTAACTTACAATTACAAGTTCAGAAGTTAAGGACAATAGGTCCTTAACTTAGACTTACAAGTTCAAAAGTTAAGGACATGTAATCCTTAACTTACAGTTACAAGTTCAAAAGTTAAGGACAACAGGTCCTTAACTTAGACTTACAAGTTCAAAAGTTAAGGACATGTAGTCCTTAACTTACAGTTACAATTTCAAAAGTTAAGGACAACAGGTCCTTAACTTAGACTTACAAGTTCAAAAGTTAAGGACACTTTGTCCTGAACTTAGACTAACAAGTGCAAAAGTTAAGGACAAGCAGTCCTCAACTTACAGTTACAAGTTCATAAGTTAAGGACAATAGGTCCTTAACGTAGACTTAGAAGTTCAAAAGTTAAGGACACTTGTTCCTCAACTTTGACTTACAAGTACAAAAGTTAAGGACACTTGGTCCTGAACTAAGTTACAAGTTCAAAAGTTAAGGACATGTAGTCCTGAAGTTAAGTTCAAAAGTTAAGGACATGTAGTCCTGAAGTCCTGAACATAGAGTTAGAAGCTCAAAAGTTAAGGACATGTAGTCCTGAAGTCCTTAACTTAGAGTTACAAGTTCAAAAGTTAAGGACATGTAGTCCTGAAGTTAAGTTCAAAAGTTAAGGATATGAGCGGAAGGGTATTTTCGTCCGGACAGTTAAAGTTTATTAAAGCAGTGGCTAAAGACTAAAGACATTTTAAATAGTGGCTTAAAAGTAAATACATGTGTTATTAGTGGCTAACCGTGCACTTCCCCCTTGAAAAAAGGGCTTAATGCCTTAAGCCTTGCGTTTGACGGATAAAAAAGGGATCCAAAGAAAGCAAAGCAATAGAATAATACGAACGGAAATAGAACAGCATTTCAGCAAAATACTCATGCAGGCAACGGAAAATTCTAGGTTTCTTTGCAAATCACTAATTCTTGAACTCAGGTATATATAATTTTCTATTCTCAATTATCCTACAGTAGTAGTAGGTAAGAATTGGATAGTTAATTCCATTCTTTCTATGTATCAACAGTAAAGTTCCGTGTTTAGGTGTGAAACTTTGAAATTAATTAAAATGCACTGGTTGTTGTAGAATTGATTGTTTGACTGGTGTCAATTGGACCGGGGCTTACGTATTGGCTCGAGAAGTTTTGAGGTGAGTTGATATAACCCTTTACTAAAGTGGTTTAACTCACAAAATCACGCATACAAGGTGTTTGATGAATTACTTAAATGGTTTATATGTACTTAATTGGAGCGAGTGAGTAGCTATTAACTTAGAATTGTTCTAGCAAAAGTTTAGATGATTTATTATAATATATGTGCATAAATTTTCAGATTTTTGTGTTATTCTTATATGCCATTTTCATGTTAAAAATTTATAAAGAAGCAAGAATCTTTAGAAATACTTTTGAATGTTATTTCATTCTTATGTCATGCTTTACATTTAAGGATACCAGTATGAGTATGTATTGGATGTTCCAGAAAAGATTTAGACTTGAAAAGTCGCAAGTTTAGAAAGAAAGATTTTTGAGAGTATCTTTTATTCTGAGAAAGGGTCATCGTCCAGGCCGAGGGTCTTGACCAAGGCGTTGACTTCCTGAAACTACTTGTGCCAAAGTAGGGAGCACACGAGCCGAGGATCTCGTTGCTGAGAATTTACTTAGCTGGGCTAATGTATGATACAAGGAGCGCTGAGAACCATGAAGCGAGTGGCACCTCGTGGATCTGACCTATTCGATCAGGTTGGGATCGAACCCGTGCCGATCACACGATGACTAAGACAGAAATAGGTGAGGATATTTGGAACTCCAGAAGTATATAGTGAAGTATTTTTTTTATAAGAATGATAAAGAAAAGAATTTCTTTTAGAATATTCATAAACTGTCATTATGCAATTATTTTAGAATTGTTCTTACAAGCTTTATGTGTTACATGGATTTATAAATCTTTGCTCGTAATGTATATGTTATTAAAGTTTCATCCCCTGTCGTTGAGACTCACTGAGTGCAATGGATGATACTGACGTTCTCTTTTGGAAACCTATGTTGGTCTGCGGTACAACGTAGGAACCGATTTTGCAGGCGAGCAGGTTAGGGGCTAGGACTTCCCTCACTTCCAATGCTATTGGTGAGCTTCCCTTTTGTTCGTGGAGTACTCTTTTGAGTCGTCACTATTTAGTTATTTCTTGTTTACTTAGAGAACTGGCCAAAAAATCTCATGTCCTGAGCAATGCGTCAGTTTATCAGTAGAGGCTTCATAGACACAGTCGGTGGGTTAAGATTCAGGTGTTTTAATAATTACTTTGAAATATTTCAGTAGTTATTACGAATAAATTTTTGGAATTGGTTTATTTTAGCTATTTAAATTAATTAAAAGTATTTGGTTAAAGGATTTTCTTTGTGTCATATAACGTTTGAGGTTATAATAATTTTAATAAGCACAGATGGTTCGCTCGGTCAAAATTTAGCGACCTAGCGGCAATTACGGCTCATTCAAAAAATGGGTCGTGACATTTTCTTTGTTCTCTCTCTGATCCTCCATCACCCCACAACTCCCCCACTCCTTTTTTTGATAAGTTGTATCGCTTATTCATTCTTTTAGACACGGTGCAAATAATTACTGAGGAGATTGCAATTTCATATTATACCACTTAATTACCAGATCATACTCTCAGCTGTTTCTTCCTTTTTTGTTGTCCACGGTCCATCTATCTCTGAAAACAATTACTTATAAAAAGAGAGAAAATTATTCTGAAAACGAGTAGTTATCTTAGTAACACATTGTAGGCATGTAAAATTTATTGGATTCAAATTCAATAACATAATTTGGATTATATTTTAAATTCAAGATATATTGGTCCAAATAAATATTATGGGCTAATATATAAATGAATTAATTATATAGGTCCACCTTATATGGATTAAATAAATAAGTCTTAATCCATTGGGCTAGCCCATTTAGTTGGCTAAATTGATGAGCCCACTTTATAGGCCCAAGATGTCATCTTCCTAGAGGCCCAATGCCACGTGTCAAATGACGTGGCACGCCAAGTCAAGCGGAAGAGCCAATAGGATCGTGCCACGTGTCAAAATGACAAGTCACATTAAAATAACCAATGAAATCGTGCCACGTGTGCAAGTGACATGTTCTGGCCAATCAAATACGGCCATGTCACGCTTCAATTTGATTGGTCGAAAATAGTTTGTTCTTATCATAACTCTTCCCTCCCACAACTATAAATAGGGGTCTTCATAACTCAGAAGGGACCGGAGGATATAACAAGAAGCAAGAGAGAGCTCGTGGATCAAACGCCGCAAATTTCTCTACAAGTTTCAAGCTTCAAACAATCAAGTTCAAGTTCAATAAATCAAGTTCAAGCTCAAGAACGAAGAACAATTCAAGTATTCAAGATCAAGAACGAAGTCAAAATCAAATACAAGGCGTTCAAGATCAAGGCTACTTGTTCGTGATACAATTCGTGGCAACAATCAAAGTGTTCGCGACGGATAAATCAAATTCAAATTCAAGATCAAGCTCAAAGGCCCTTGAATTTATACTAGAAAAGTAGAATCAGAGGATTCGTAGAGATTGTAACGCTCAAATATTTGAAATCAAATACTACGATTGTCGCAATATTTTTCGGTCTTGATTTTATTTTCTTGACGCAATTTATTGTCTACACACATTACAGTAGAATGATTCTTGTAGACTTTAATGATAAATCTTCTTGAGACTAGGTATCCATTATTCTTTTCTCTTTCCTTTATCATGCACTAAATTTTTTAAATTGCTCGTTCATTTACTTTCTCTATACAAGAAGGAAGCCGGGAAAGAAAGATGATTTTTTAAATCTAAAAATAATTATTTGTTTCCAATATGCAATCGATTGTAAAGACATACTTCATACTAGACTAAAGGTAGTGTGTCATTGCATCTAAGAAGAAGCAAATTGTCGTGGTTAGTACCTCTTCAATAAAGTAGGAGGCGATTTTATCTATAAGGTCGTCAATCATCATAGTTACGCTCTCTATATAAATATAGTTTCTCTTTTTGTTTTACTCTCGCTATTATAGATTAATAACTCGTACTTTCAAATACTGAATCAAAAAATTAATTTAGAACTGTATACGGGTAAAAACGGGACTAATGAGTACCCCGATTTCCTGGCGGGGCAAACGAAGCAAGAACATAGTTACATGGAACCAGAATTGAAGCTAAGAACCTCTCGTATGAAGGCCCGAACGAAGGGCTTACCACCGGGGCCATCGAGACAACGCCCCCGGAATCCGGTTTGGGCTTCAAGACCTCAGAAGGCATAACCAAACGGTTGTACACGGCTAACAAAGAACCGTGATACCTCCGCGCAACAGGATATCACGACGTGGATCTCTGCCCGTATAGACAACGAATCAGTGATTAATGAAAAAGAAGATTTTTACCTTTCTTAGAATTATACTTAGGGTAAAACTCCTCTACTATATAAAGGGAAAGTTTATTTCTCAATGCACACATATTAACATGCATATCAAGATAATATACACTTATTTTCTCCGCTTCTAAAGTTATTCAAAGTCCTTATTTTTGCTCATAGTTCTTCAAAGTATTTGACTTTGAATCGAGGGCAGAACAATACCTAAGCTCAGATCCGAGCTCGGACCTAACATCACAACTGGTTTAGTTATTTATTTTGTCTTTAATTCATTTATTTAACGTTATTGATCACTTGTATTAAATTAGTCCACATATCCTTAAAACTGAGTATAAATTTAATTGTTATTCATTTTTAAGGGTAAACAATTTGACGCCCACCGTGGGGTTAAGGATAATAGTTGTGGTTTGATATAAATCTCCATAATGCACTCTATTTTACATTTGTTCTTTAAGGTCCCAATTCATGTCAGCTTAAAAATGTCAAATTCTCAATCTGCTCACTTGAACGTTGAGGATGGATCTGGCCATCATGGCAAAAAACAACAATTTGGTGCCTAGCAATAAGGTTCCCCTGCTGATCCCAACGGGGTCCCAGTCGTGGCCCCAGTCGATGCTAACTCACATGTGGCCATCGACTCCAACATTCTTACTGACCTCAAAAATAGCATTCGCGGAGGAGCCCGACTAACGGCTCAGGGAGAACCTGAAGGCGAAGGCGACGAGGGCAGTCTACAATTGATCTTCAAAATTCTACAGGCCCAACAAACGGCAATAGCACAACTGCAAAATCAAAGTCGCGCCCCCAACAGAGTTGATCCCGAACCGCCCCGCGAAAACACCCAAAGAAATGAGCAGATCACCGAATGACCAGGTGAAGCTGAGTCCGGTGTCAGCCCTGAAGTGATGAAAATTCTAGAGACGTTAACGAAACAAGTGGAATCTGGTGAAAAGAAATTGAGGCAAATGACAAGAAGGTAGATACACACAATTCACGACTTGATCAAATCCCAGGAGCGCCTCCGATATTGAAAGGACGGGACTCCAAGAAATTTGTCCAAAATCCTTCCTCTCCGAGCGAGGCACATGAACCAATCCCGAAGAAGTTTCAGATGCATGATATTCTAAAATATAATGGAACCACGGATCCAAATGAGCATGTGACCTCTTACACATACGCCATCAAAGTTAACGACTTGGAAGACGAAAAAATCGAGTCGATGTTATTAAAGAAGTTTGGGAAAACTCTGTCAAAAGGAGCGATGATAATGTACCACAACTTGCCCGCAAACTCCATTGATTCGTTTGCTATGCTCGCGAATGCTTTTGTAAAAGCTCATTCCGGGGCCATCAAGGTTTAGACCAGAAAATTGGACCTTTTCAAAGTTATGAAAAAGGAGAACGAGATACTCAAGGATTTCGTGTCAAGGTGTCAAATGGAACGTATGGACATGCCTCCAGTTGCGGACGATTGGGCCGTTCATGCATTCACTCAAGGACTTAACCCCCCGAAGCTCTCTGGCTTCGTAGCAGTTAAAACAAAATTTGGTAGAGCACCCAGCGGTAATTTGGGCCGATGTCCACAATAGGTACCGGTAAGAAATCAGAGTCGAGGACGATCAACTCGGGCCCCTTTCGTATCAGTTTATCCCATCAAAACTGAAGACATGCCTAAGAGAGTTGTTGATCATGAATCAAGGCCGGTCTGAGATCAGTATCAACCATAGAATGCAGATCGAAGGGCAAATAGGTCTGGGCACAACTCTACAAGGAACAAAAAGAGAAGCGATCGACGGCCCAATAGTCGAGGCCTGATGAGAAAAAATGGGTTCGACACGCCACTCCCGAGACTATTAGAGTATAACTTCAATGTCGATGCTGCCAGCATCGTAATTGCCATCGGGCGCATCAAAGAGATCAAATGTCCTAGATTGTAGTCTGATCCTACCAAGAGAGATCCTAACCTGATGTGTAAGTATGATGGCACTCATGAACACAAGACCAAGGACTGCCGACAATTGAGAGAAGAAGTTTCCGGTTATTTAATACCGGACACCTGCGAGAATTTCTGAGTGATCGAGCCAAGAAACCACTTCAAAAATAGGGACACCAACAAATAGACTAAACCAGAGGAACCCCAACATGTCATCAACATGATCATTGGAGGGGTCGATGTCCCTCAAGGGCCGGTGATAAAATGCACTAAAGTGTTGATCACAAGAGAGAAGCGCACCCGAGATTGTATCTCGGAAAGAACTATTTCATTCAGCGGCGAGGATGAAGAGGGGATCGTATAATCTCATAACGATGCACTGGTAATTTTCGTACTTATCAACATCACGAGCTAAATGTGTGTTGATTGATCCGGGTAGCTCTGCCAACATCATCAGATCGAGGGTCATAGAGCAGTAAGGATTTCAAGATCAAATAGTGCCAGCAGTATGGGTGTTGAACATGGTATGTGAACCACTAAACGATTGATAACCCTACCCTTGAACACTGCCGAGACCATCCAGGAAACAAAATTCTACGTGGTCGAAGGGAATATGAGATATAACGCTGTATTCAAAAGACCGTGGGTTCACAACATAAGGGCAGTACCTTCGACCTTACATTAGTTGTTAAAATTCCTTACTCTGAGAGGAATCAAAATGGTATTTGGAGAACAACCGGCCCCAAAAGAAATGTTTGCAGTCAACGAGGTGGTCCCGGTGCCCGTGCTCTCGACATCAAAGAAAATGGCGTCGATTAGGAAGGAAGAAACTAAATAGAAATCACTGATATCGGCCCCGTCCGAATCGGAGGAGCGGGGAATAAGCGAGGATGATGATTATGGAGCCCCTAGGTAGTTCATCGCCCCTGATGATTCTGATGCCACCAAATCAATGGTTGAGGAACTAGAGAAAGTCATATTGATCGAACACTTGCTTGATCGAAAAGTATACCTAGGCACGAGATTAACTCCCGAGCTCAGAAAAAACTCATTGAATTTCTTGTGGCTAACATGGATTATTTTGCTTGGCCCCATCTTGATATGACAGGGATCCCGCTGAAGATAACCACTCATAAGTTGAGTTTGGATCTGAAGTTCCACCTAGTTAAACAAAACAGGAGGCCTCAGTCCGAGGCCAAACATGAATTCATCAAAGACGAGGTATCTTAACTCCTTATAATAGGTTACATTCAGGATGTTAAATACCCGGACTTGTTAGCTAACGTAGTGGTAGTGGCTAAAAAAGGATGAAAATTGAGAATGTGTGTAGATTACAATGATTTTAACAAGGCATGCCCTAAGGGCTCTTTTCCATTGCCTAACATCGATCGCATGATCGAATGCGACAGCCGGGCACGAGATACTCATCTTTCTCGACGCCTATTCTGGGTACAACCTAATCCGGATGGACCCGGGCGATCATGAAAAAACTTAATTTATCACTAAATTCGGCACCTATTGTTATAAGGTAATGATATCCGGGTTATATTGACGCCTAGTAAATCGGATGTTCGAAGAATAGATTGGAAAATCAATGGAGGTTTATATTGACGACATGTTAGTCAATTCCCTGCGAGCAGAGGACCATTTGAAATATTTGCGAGAAGACTTCGACATATTAATGAGCCACAATATGAAGCTGGACCCAAAAAAATGCGCATTCGGGGTTGGATCGGGAATTCCTCAGGTTAATGTTGTTCAACCGAGGGATCGAGATAAATTCCGATGAAATCAAAGCTATAGAAGACATCACGTGGTGGACAGTGCCAGGTCCATTCAGAGGCTAACCGGGCGTATAGCTGCCCTGACAGTTCATGTCGAGGTCCTTAGACAAAAGCCATCGGTTCTTCTCACTATTGAAGATGAAAAATAACTTTTCTTGGACCCCGGAGTGCCAACAAGCCTTGGAAGAACTCAAGCAGTACCTTTTTTAGTTTGCCCTTGCTCCATATTGCGAAGGTGGATGAGAAGATGTACCTTTACTTGTCAGTATCCAATGTGGCGGTAAGTGGAATCTTGGTCCGGGAAGAGGAAGGTACGCAATTCCCTATTTACTATGTTAGCAGAATTCTAGGTGAGGCCGAAACAAGGTATCCTCACCCAGAAAAATTGATACTTGCTTCCTAACCGCCTCTAGAAAGTTAAAACCATAAATTCAATGTCACCCCATATGTGTCGTGAGCTCTTACCCACTGAGGAACATCATGCATAAACCCGATCTCTCGGGACGGTTGGCAAAGAGGGAAATCAAAATTAGTGGGTACGATATCAAGTATCGGCCCCGATCCGCCATCATATCACAAATTTTGGAAAACTTCGTAGCTGACTTTACGCCGACCTTAGTATCTGAAGTCGAAATGGAACTATTATTAACATTGGGGGTTACCTCGGGAGTTTAGACCCTCTTTATGGATGGTGCTTCGAACGCAAAGGGGTCTGGGATTGGCATCGTGCTAAAGCCACCTATGGGTAACGTTGTTAGGCATTCTATTCGAACTATGAAATTGTTTAACAACGAGGCCGAGTATGAGACCGTGATTTCAGGTCTCGAATTGGCTAAAAGCATTGGGGCCGAGGTGGTGGAAGCTAACTGTGATTCCCTCCTTGTGGTAAATCAAGTCAATGGGACGTACGAAGTAAAAGAGGAAAAAATGCGAAGGTATTTGGACAAGTTGTAGGTAACGCTACATCAATTCAAGGAATGGACCCTACAATACGTGCCCCGAGATCAAAATAGTGTGGCAGGTGCTCTCGCTAACTTGGGGTCATCAGGTGATGACAATTGCTGGTAGTCTATAATTACGTATGTTAATCTCTTATTACACTTTAATTTACTATAATTTAATTGAGCTTGAGCTTAATTACTAGTGTTTGGCACTAATTACGTGTTTTATGCCTTGCAGGAGTGATTCCGAGCTATGTAGATGTTAAAAATAAAATCAAGCTATTTGGAGCTTTGAAATATATGGAAAAAATCTAAAATATTAAGACGTGATCGAGTTCGAGGTCGAGTACCACGTGTGGATATAATAAGTGAAAGAAAAACATTCAAGACCAATTGGATGGCCTATCACGGCGTGAAGCTGGTTGTGCATGATGAGAGTACTGCCAATCCAAAAGTTAGGCAACAAAACTTGAAAGGAAGTGAATTATTTTGATAAAGTGGTTTAGCACTTTGTGCTAGCCAACATGACCAACAAAAGGGCAAAGTTAAATTGTTCATCATGAAGCCAAACGTGACACAGTAGCAGAATTACATTACCCCGATGCCCAAGGCGCCACTGCCCGCGCGATCGGCTGTACAAAGTCGCCCCATGCGGCGCACCTGTGCAATTTTTACAGAGTTATTTTCCTATTTTACGCGGGAGAAGGTGGTTTCGTCTGGGCCCCGCCCTACTTGGTATAAATACATGTAAAAAATGTTATTTTTGTAACTTTGGACAAACCTTTGACCTAGGGAGAGCACAGAGCCATCGTGGAGGCCTAATTTCATATTTTCTTTCACCAAACTTAGTAAGTCTTATGTTTCTTTGTATGATTTGTTGTTTTGCTACCATGTCTATGTGGATCTAAACTTCACGTTCTAGGGTTGTGGTTCTTTCATGACTATTGTTATTCGGATTTTGCTTTTGCTTTCTTGATTTATCATATTGGTTTATTTATTCAATCTTGTGCTTATTTACTTGATTTCTTGATCACTAATTGAATACTATCTATGAATCTAGAGTTGAACTCGAAAGTGTGAACTCTAGATTGC
The DNA here is from genome assembly GCA_005239495.1 of Nicotiana undulata. NCBI lineage: Eukaryota > Viridiplantae > Streptophyta > Magnoliopsida > Solanales > Solanaceae > Nicotiana > Nicotiana undulata. Next base: position 26,795 of record ML262041.1, read on the forward strand.
ATATCAGATTGAGTAGAGCAAGTTCATGAACTTGGGCATCAGGGAACGAGTTCGCAGTTATGATAGATATATATTAATTGCCTTGCTTGGTTGATTTACAAGAATTATAAATGTGTTCTCGTTAGTTCTAATTCCATAGTCATATAGGCGTTAGGTTAACTTGAATAGGCGAGTAAGACTCGACAGATTCTTATGAGCAATATTAACCCTGTCAACCATAAGCTAGGTGAATTAGTTAGTCAATTCAATCAAAGAATACAATAGTATTGTTAGATAGCCCATAACCCTAGATCGTTTTCATCATATTGATAACTTAAAAAATATGCTCTTCCTTTGTTCAGAGTTCATTAGTTATTTTCTTCTTATTTTAATTAGTTTAGAATCAAATACTTCTAAGTTTAATTCTTGTTTAGATAATTAGGATACTCTAATTTAGTTAATAGTTAGTCATAAGTCCTCCTGGGTTCGACACTCTATCTTATCACTTTATTACTTAGCGACACCGTATACTTGTGTGCGCGTTTGACCATAACAACAATGAATTCAGTTCGGAAACAGTCATACAACTTATGAAGTCGGTGGTAGAAGAAGGCCATGCCGAAGTAAAATTGACAAGTATAACTTGGGGATGGAGGAACAAATACATAGATTATTTGAATATTGGGAAGTTTCCCTCGAATCCTAAAGAATTGAGAGCTCTGCATACGAAGGTGGTCGGGTTTAGACTGTCCGAAAGGACTTTATTCAGAAAAAAATTCGACGGACCGCTCGCCATATTCTTGGGGCCGGGAGATACCGAGTATAACTTGCAAGAAGTTCATGAAGGCACTTGCGCAAACAATTCGGGGGCTGAATCTTTGGTTCGGAAATTAATCAGAGTCGTCTATTATTGGATCGACAAGGAGAAATATGCAAAGGACTTTGTACGAATATGCGACGGTTGTCAGAGACATGCACCGATGATCCAGCAACCCAGAGAGATACTCTATTCGGTCTTGTCCCCATGGCCGTTCATGAATTGGGGAATGAACACCGTTGGTCCCCTATCGTGGGCACCTGGTAAATATCAGTTTATATTGTTTATGACCGATTATTATTCTAAATGGGTCGAAGCTCAAGCATTTGAGAAAGTCCGGGAAAAAGAAGTCATTGGCTTTATTTGGGACTACATAATATGCTGGTTTGGGATACCGGCTGAGATCGTGTGTGATAATGGGAAGCAATTCATCGGTAGTAAGGTAAACAATATTTTCAAAGACCACAAGATTAAAAAGATACTATTGACACCATATCACCTTAGCGGGAACAGACAAGTGAATCTACAAACAGGATCATACTTCAAAACCTGAAAAAGTGGTTTATCGATGCTAAAGGGAAATGGAAGGAAATTCTTCCCGAAGTCTTGTGGGCATATCGTAGAACTTCCAATTCTAGTATTTGGGCCACCCCGTTTTCATTGGTCTCGATGTCGAAGCATTAATACCAGTCGGAGTGGGAGAACCGAGCCTCAGGTTTCGATATGCGACCGAAGAATAAAACGGTGAGGCCATGAGCAGGGCCTGGAACTATTGGATGAAAGGCGTGAGGCCTCCCTACTCCGGTTGGCCACCCAGAAATAGTGGAAAGAGAGATATTATATGTAACGAGCCGACCGGTCATTACGTAGAACCAGCATTATTATTACTGTTTTTGCCTGGTCATAGGTTGGTTATACTGTTTATGATGTGTTAGAGTCGGATGGCTCGGGTTCAGAATGGTTGTAGTGAGAGTTGCGACACTTGGTCTCTAAAAATAGCTTTATAGTTGAAAAAGTCAACTGAGAGTTGACTTATTAGTAAACGACCTCAGAATGCAGATTTTATGGCTCGGACAGCTTCGTTAGGTGATTTGGGACTTAGGAGTTTGTTCGGAATATTTTTGTGATGTCCAGTGTAGAATTAGGCTTGAATTGGCGAAAGTTAGTTATTGGTGATTTCCAGTCGGCAGTGGAAAATAGGCTATCGGGGTCGGAATGGAATTCCGGAAGTTGTAACAGGTTCGTAATGTCATTTTGGATATGTCTGCAAAAGTTCAGGTCAATCGGAGGTGTTTTGGATAGTTTCAACATCGTTGGTGGAATTTAGAAATTTCAAAGTCCATAGGCTTGAATTTGATGCGAATTTGGTGTTTTAATGTTATTTTGTTTTTTTCGAGAGTGCAACTAAGTTTGAATGATCATTTATGATGTGTTGGTATGTTTGGTTGGGGTCCCGAGGGGCTCAGGTTGGTTTTGAGTGGTTAACAGGGAGTTTGGAGTGTTTTTGCTGTTGCTGAAGTTGCTGGTGCTGTTGTTTCCACACCCCCGGATGTTTGATCGCAGGTGCGAGCTCTTAGGAGCGGAAAAAGGCTCCACAGGTGCGAAATTTGGCCAGCCCAGGGAAAGGCGCAGATGCGTATGTTTGACCGCACCTGCGAGGTCGCACGTGCGAAAGTGGAGCTGCAGGTAGGCGTGTTCATGGTTCGGTTTGGATCGGTTTTTCCCTAAAACGAAACCAAACCAAGTAGGTCGGTTTTTGAAATATTAGAACCAAACCAAACCAATTAAGTCAGTTTTTTCTCGATTCGGTTTATGTCGGTATTTTGGTTTTTTCGGTTATTTGTCGCTTTTTTCTTAAATATAAGACATACACTACCAAACACATATTCCGAGGACCAAAATTTCAACGTAACACTATCAAATCAATTGCCCTTTGAGAAATATATTATTTACTAAAATATATTGATGATAATTGAATCAAATAGTGATGAATAATTTAAGGACTCAATTAAAAATAATTTTCTTAAACATGAAATGGAGTCTTACACTTAAAAAGGCGGGTCGCAGGTGCGGAATTGCCCGGTTTAATGAAAAACCGCAGGTGCGGACCGCAAGTGCGAGATTTTGGCTGCAGGTACGAAAAGCCTGGGCAGAAAGGTATAAAAGGGGACTTCACAATTTTTAACCCTCTTTTCACCATTGTTGTGCGGGTTCCGAGCTTTTTGAGGGTTTTTGAAGAGGAAAACATTTGTGCATCATTGAGGTAAGCTTTTTGGACTTATTAACTCGATTATATGTGATTAAAGACCTTATTAACAGTGTTTAATTGGAAAATCAGTGGAAAAAGGGTAAACTAGGGCTTGAGATTATGAGACCTTTTAAGGGTGATTTGAGGGGTCATTTGTACTCCGATTTCAGAGTTCTTTATATGTACGGACTCGTGAGATGATGAGGATAGTTTTGGTATAAAGTTTATTGAGTTCCGAGACATGGTCCCGGGGGTCGGGTTGTGTGCATAAAGTTGATATTTTTCGATAGAGTTTCATCTCCTTAGCATAATTTGATGTGAAAAATCAGAACTTGATAGATTTGGAGCACTCGGAAGTTGATTCGAGAGGAAAACGTGTTGCAGAATAGCTTTTCGGGCTAGTTTGAGGTAACTAATGTCTTTAAATCCTGTCCTGAGGGTATGAAACCCCGAACTTTACATCCTTTCACGGTTTTGGAGTGACGCACACATTGGATGACGAGTGTGGGGCTTGCACGAATTGGAAAAATTGGAAATATGTTCCTTTTGAGGCAACTATTGAGTTGTGAAACTGCTTTTAAAGCATATGTTAAATAATATTACTATATTTTGATATATTTGGGCTGTAAGCCATGTTTTGGGCCTAGTGTCGATCTGTTTTAACCCCTTGGGGGCTATTTCTAATATTCCTCACATAATAATTATGATTTTACACTTAATCCTTCTTGTGAAATTGTTGACACTCATATTTGATGATAATATTATTTTCTAAAATGAAGTACTGTTTTGGGTCGAGAACCCCATTTATTTATGGCCCGAGTGGCATGTTGAGAGTGTCTGACTGAGTGAGGCCGAGGGCCAATATTGTGAGGATATTTATGATATGAGAGAGGCCGAGAGCCTGAGTGATTGATGCCATGATTTGGCTTGTTTATAGTGCTTGGGTTGTAGAAGCCCCTTCGGAGTCTTTACACACCCCAAGTGAGCGCAGGTACCTACTGAGTGCGAGTGGCGAGTGACGAGTGATTGGGAGGCGTGGGTGAGTGTGAGGTAGTGAGTGACTGTTATTGAGTAATGGTGAGGTGCTGAGTGACTGATTATGAGTGATGATTTGGCCCGAGGGGTAATTTATAATGCTATTTTGCTGAGTTTTTGATTATGATTCACTTAATTTTTCATACTGAGATTTTTGGGAGCTTACTGAGAAACATTTGAAATTATATTTGTTCAAAGGATTTTTACGGAAACCTGATTTCAAACGTATGTACCAAATGTATACTTTATTGAGACTCGGTATTCTACTGTTTTGTGGATTGGTATTTTGTGCTGTGTGTTTCTTGTCTTCAGACTTGATTTATTTTCATTACTACTGAGTTGGCGTACTCATCATTACTACCTACACCTCTGTGTGAAGATCCAAGTACTGGTTCTGAGCAGTAGTCCTTTGCGTTCGTTCGGCATCAACTTTTGGGATTTCGAGGTAGCTGTCAAGCGTCCACAACTTCTCCATTTCCCTTCCTTCATTAGTATTTAGTATTTTTTCTGAGACATTGTTTTATGACATTAGCAGTGTTAGTATTATTCTTAGATGCTCGTGATCAATTGACTCCAGTTCTGGGGAAATAGTTTAGACTGTTAGATTATTAATGATATATAAAGACTTAGAGAAATTTTATACTTATTATGCTGGTTATTAATGATGTTGAGGAATTTTATTAAAAAAAATGTGTAGTTATGTGATGGTTGGCTAGCCAAGTTCCACGATAGGCTCCATCACGACCTGTTAGGTTTTGGGGTCGTGACATTATAACCGAAGAGCCAACCTCTGACACTTTAAGATTGAAGACTTGGTGTTAAAAAAAGTAAAACTACACACCCGAAATTAGAATGCAGGGAAGAAGGGAACGAATTGGAAAGGACCATATCGAGTCGTTGGAATTACCGTTAAAGGCTCGTACAAACTCGAAGCAGGAAATGGTGCACAACTATCGAACAACTGAAACATGAAGTACTTAAAGTGGTATTACTACTAAGGTACAATCTCATTTAATTATTTGTAATATTATGAATCAAACTAACACTTGCAGGCAACTGCCATGGGAGAATGTGACTATTAGGTCTGAAAGCACGTGTTTCACTCTTTTCCCCTTGAACCAGTTTTGTCCCAAATAGGTTTTTATGCAAGGTTTTTAACGAGGCAATAGTAAATTGTACTAACTTAGATTCAAAGTCCGGTCTTAAACAGGAGTCAATGGGCACATAAACATTATCCGAGCCCTCTCAAGATCAACCTCGAATACTGGGATCCATCACCCTCGGGTTAAGGTTCTTAGAATGAAAAGAATGAAACTTTGTACTTGAATAGATTAGGCTCGGTGGTTAGGAATTATTGTAAGGGCCAAACGATCAAGTGAATCGTGCCCACATAGGCCACTTTAGACATGATACAAGCCTTTACACGTTTTCGATCATGTACTTTACACACAAAAATGAAAGAAAGTTTCCACCTTGCTGTTACACATTTTTGCCTTTTAGAACACAGATCATAAGGGCCTGATACGCTCAATTTACACCTTAAAATAGGGTAAGAGATCGTTGTCAAATATAGTAACCCAACAAGGTTGGGGTCGAATCCCACAGAGAACAATATGAGGGCGTTTAGGAATGCTAGAGAATTATCACTTATCGCGCAATGCCAAACAAATACGATTTTGGTTTTTTTTTAATAATTGTTTATAGGTAAATGCGAAAATATAAACTAACCTAGAAAGCAATTAAAATGATCGATGGCAACAAGTATCGATGCTTCGGGTATTACACTCAAGTAACGATCCAATGTATTTCACGATTTTACAAATATGAGCGGGTAATGTTAATTAGCCACGGATAACATTTCTTAATTAGCTTTTCCCAAAGACTAACAAGACTTCCTAATTGAATTATCCCTAACCCAATTAGGAGATTAAGCACTTCCGAGTTTGGCTACAAGTAGTTCAATCCTATCCCTAGGTAGAATCTATAAAATGAGGGTTAAATCCTCAAGTTCTTGTTAATTAATCTTTCCCAACCCCAAATAATCTTTTCCAAAACTAATTCGGAGTTAATGGGCGAGTCCTAGGGTTAGCTAATCCCTTTGGAAACATTAAAGAACAAGAATAATTAAAATAACAAACACCCACTTCACAAATATATGAAAATCATTCAATACATAAGCACAACAAGGTATTTAATCCACACTTTAAACATGAATATTCCCATAAACCATATTCAAGTGTTGGAAAAATACTACACACTTAGATATTCAATACAAAACAAGGAAATGAAGAAATAAACATAAATGGGTAAGAAATCCTTAACCACAATGGTGAAATCTTCAAGACCCAAGTGTGTGTGCAAAGCCCTAGCTTCAAAACTTGTTCTTCTCTACTCAAAATATATTTACAAAACTGAAGAAATGTCCAAAGATCGATCTCTCATAGATGCCTAAGATGTTGCCAAGGTATGGTTTTTATAGTGGGCCAAAAATTCGAGTGAAAAGTGGACAAAAACACCCCTGTCAGGCTGATATGCGATCACATTCCTGTCGCATAACAGGGATGCGATTCGCATCTTCACTTTTTCCGTCGCACATCAAAACCCTAGGTCCCAGAGGTTCGTTGCATTTGAGAGGTGCGGTCCGCATTAGTGATGTGCGATCGCATTCGTGCATCGCATTTACAATGTAGCTTCAGGCGTCAGATGGTGATGCGACTCAAATGCGAATCGCATTTGAGATACGCAGTCGCATATTTGACCGCATTTCACTCATTAAAATGGGCTCAACTTTCTGTTGCGGTATGCGATATCTAGGCTCGAAATGTGATTCGCATGTTGCATATGCGATCGCATTCGGCCTTTGTCCTCCTCTTTTCTCTTCTTTACTTTCTTTTGCTCAATTTCACTCCAATTTGACCTTAACCACTTCATGGCATCATTTTCCTACAAATAGAGCAATTATACACTGATAGTAACCTCAAATATCCATTGAGTAACACAAAATCTACTGAAAAGAGGCCAAAATGAGTGGTAAAATCGCCACTCATCAGGGCCCATGGGCTACCCCCATTCAGGGATTATCGAGCCCAAGGGATACCCTTACTCAGGGATTGTCGTCCGAAAAAAGAGTTCGGGTAACTCGGGCTACCGAATCCCGGAGGCACAAAACCTATTAGGTAGTGCCTAAACACAAAAGGCTACAACTATCCTAAAAAATGGCTCAGAGACGTGCGAAGCTCGTAACAAGAACATAAGGCCTTTATAAAAATAAAAATAAAAAAACTTGATATAAGGTTACCCTCGGCAAAAACGTTGTCTAAAATCACTTAAGCATCTTGAAAAAACTTCCGATCACACCGAGTTTTCAAAGCCTCGAGCAAATAAATTTGCATCAAAGTCAAGCTCTGTTCGGACCTATGAAAAACGAACGACTTATTACTACATTTGATTATATGCTAAGGCATTTTCAAGAATAGAAATTGTGAAAAGATTCTAAAAAAGTAGAGACTCAAAATTGCTAGAGCGGGAATTTTTATATATTCTGGAATGTATTTACAAATGCCCAACAAAAATGGCCTCAAAATAAACAAAAAAACATACACAAAACAAAATGTAAAAATGTTTTAAGGCATTCATGCTTGGTCTTCATCGAGGCCTGACTCGTCGCCAGAACCCTCAGAGCCTTCGGCACCTTTAGGCTCAGAAAGTTCCTTCACCTCGGCCTCAAGCTTTATTTCTTCCTCGATATCGACCGAAGGTCGAAGCCTCGGGCGTGAATCTCTTCGAGGGTCTCCCTTCGAGACAAACACCTCATATATTCAGCATTTGTCTTCAGGAGGGTCTCGGCAGCCTCAACGGCCTTGTACTGGGTCAACATCTCTTAGGCATCGTCGGAGGTTGTGTCACACTTGGACTTTATTCCTTTGTACTCTCTACCAGGGGTGTCCCGCTCTGCGAAAGCTAAGCTCAGCTATGCTTGGAGATCAATATTCAGCTGGGACCACTTGTCATTTTTCTCTTTATTACTGGGTCAACATATCTTAGGCATCGGCGTGAATATCTTTGAGGGTCTTCTGTTGTTTCATTCTCTCACATATGGTGAGGACACGCGCTACGGATCAGGGTGACCAGACACCAGCTAGACCCTCAAGGGGTCGAGGCAACGGTGGAGTTAGGGGAGTAGCCCGTGCAGTAGCTGGGACAGTACCAGTAGATCTCCCTACTATTCAGGAGCAGGTTCCCGCCGAGGGTTCTTCAGTGGGACAGGCTCCGGCACCGTTAGTGCCTATTGTCATTCCGGGTCTTCAGGAGACCTTGGCTCAGATATTGACAGTGTGTACCAGTTTGGCTCAGGCAGTTGCTATGTCTACTACTGCCACTGCAGCTCAGGCCGGGGGAGGCACTCAGACTCCAGCTGCCCGGACACCTTAGCAGGTTGTACAGGGTATTCAGGCATCGGGGACAGTCCCAGCCCAACTGATTGCCCCAGTTCAGGACTATGTAGTCCTATCTATGCTCGAGGATGATCAGTGTAGGCTGGAGAGGTTCAGTAGACTTCAGCCTCCGACTTTCAGCGGCATAAAGGGTGAGGATGTCCAAGGTTTTCTAGATAAGTTCCAAAGGATATTCTGTAGTGCTGGTATTCTAGAGACCAGTGGGGTCTTGTCTGCTACATTTCAGTTTGCTGGTGCTGCTTTCACTTAGTGGGAGGCATTTGAGAGGCGTAGGCCGGTTGGTTCAGCACCCCTCACCTAGCAGCAGTTCTCCACGATCTTTTTGGAGAAGTATGTTCCTCAATCCCACAGAGAGGAGCAGCGCATGCAGTTTGAGCAGCTGCGTCAGGGAGAGTTGTCAGTTACACAGTACGAGATGCAGTTTTCTGAGTTGGCTCGACATGCTTCTGAGTTATTCCCTACTGATAGGGAGAGGATCAGGAGGTTTGTAGATGGCCTCACGTATCAGCTTCAGATCTCTATGACTAGGGAGAGGGTGTCAGGTGCTACATTTGATCAGGTTGTTGACATTTCTCGGGATATTAAGTCGGTTCACAAGCAGGAGAGTAAGGAGAGGGAGGCCAAGAGGCCTTGGGGATCTGGTAGTTTCAGCAGTGGCCCTTCCAGAGGGTAGTTTCAGCACAACAGAGGTCGCCCATTTAGGCCTCCTCAGCCAGCTCGCCCAGCTTATAGTGACGCATCTTCGGGGCAGGGTCCCCGTAGCTCTTATCCGGGACGTTCATCTTTTAGTGCCCTTCCAGCTCAGAGCTCCTCTAGAGCATCATCATTTCAGGGCTCTTCTATCATCCGGTGGTTATCATGGTTGTAGGGGTTCTCTTCAGTCCTCATATCCATCTCCATCTCCAGGTAGTTGTTTCGAGTGTGGAGAGTTTGGACATGGGTGGAGGAAGTGTCCTTGTCGTCTTGGTAGTACATCTCAGCAGAGGGTTCATCCCTCAACTTTAGCCCCAGTCACTTCACCACCCACCCAGGCAGCTAGGGGTGGTGGTCAGGCAGCTAGAGGCCGCTCTAGAGAGGGAGGTCGAGCAGGTGGAGGCCAGCCACATATTTATGCACTCCCAGCTAGGCCTGATGCTATGGATTCCGATACGGTGATTACATGTACTATCTCAGTCTGTCATAGTGATGCTTTGAATTTGTTTGACCCTGGTTCCATGTACTCTTATGTTTCGTCATATTTTGCTCACTTTATGAATATGCCCCGTGAGTCCTTAGTTACGTCGGTTCATGTTTCGACTTCGGTGGGCGATACTATTATTGTGGACCGTGTGTATTAGTTGTGTGTGATATCTATTGGGGGTCTGGAGACCCGAGTAGACTTGTTGTTACTCAGTATGGTTGATTTTGATGTGATACTGGGCATGGATTGGTTATCCCCATGTCATGCTATTCTTGATTGTCACGCTAAGACCGTGACCCTAGCTATTCCCGGAGTTCCGAGAGTTGAGTGGAGAGGGTCTATAGAACATGTGCCTAGCAGAGTGATTTCTTATTTGAAGGCTCCGTGTATGGTGGAGAAAGGATGTGAATCTTATCTTGCTTTTGTGAGGGATGTTAGTAGTGAGACTCCTTCAGTTGATTCTGTTCCTATGGTCCGTGATTTTCCGGACGTATTCCCTGCAGACCTTCCAGGCATGCCCCTTGATAGGGATGTTGATTTTGGTATTGATTTGGTGCCAGGCACCCAGCCTATCTCTATTGCACCTTATCGTATGGCACCAGAGGAGTTGAAAGAATTGAAAGAGCAGCTTCAGAAACTCTTAGATAAGGGGTTCACTCGGCCTAGTGTGTCACCTTGGGGTGCACCGGTGTTCTTTGTGAAGAAGAAGAAAGATGGCTCCATGCGCATGTGTATTGACTATCGGCAGCTGAATAAGGTTACGGTGAAGAACCAATATCCTTTGCCCCGTATTGATGACTTGTTTGATCAGCTTCAGGGAGCTAGAGTGTTCTCCAAGATTGACTTGAGGTCCGGGTATAATCATTTGAAGATTCGGAATTTTGATATTCCGAAGACTGCTTTCAGGACCAAATATGGTCATTACGAGTTTTTGGTTATGTCATTTGGGTTGACCAATTCCCCATCCACGTTCATGCAATTGATGAACAACGTGTTTCATCCTTACCTTGATGTTTTTGTCATTTTGTTCATTGATGACATCCTGGTTTATTCTCGTAGCCAGGAAGAGCATGCTCAACATTTGCGAGTTGTGTTACAGAGGTTGAGGGAGGAGAAGCTTTATGCAAAATTCTCCAAGTGTGAGTTTTGTCTTGGTTCAGTAGCTTTCTTGGGTCACTTGGTGTCTAGTGAGGGTATTCAGGTTGATCCGAAAAAGATTGAGGCGGTGCAGAGTTTGCCCAAGCCGTCCTCAGCTACAGAGATTAGGAGTTTCCTATGTTTGGCGGGGTATTACCGTCGCTTCGTGAAAGGATTTTCTTCTATTGCTTCACCTTTGACCAGATTGACCCAGAAAGGTGCTCCATTCAGATGGTCGGATGAGTGTGAGGAGATCTTTCAGAAGCTCAAGTCAGCATTTACCATAACTCTGTTACTGGTTTTGCCTACTGGTTTGGGTTTTTATACAGTCTACGGTGATGCTTCTAGAGTTGGCTTGGGAGCGGTACTGATGCAGGACTGTAGGGTGATTTCCCACGCGTCTAGACAGTTGAAGGTGCACAAAAAGAATTATCCAGTGCACGATCTTGAGTTAGCTGCCATTGTTCATGCCTTAAAGATTTGGCGTCATTATTTGTATGGAGTGCAGTGTGAGCTTTTCACTGATCTTCATAGTTTGCAGTATCCGCTGAAACAGAAGGACTTGAATTTACGTCAGAGGATGTGGTTGGATCTTCTCAAGGATTATGACCTCACTATTTTGTATTATCCGGGGAAGGCCAATGTAGTGGCCGATACTTTGAGTCGCAGAGCCGAGAGTTTGGGGAGTCTAGCTTACCTTCAAGCGGCAGAGCGACCTTTAACACTTGATGTTCAGGCTTTAGCGGGTCATATGGTGAGATTGGATTTGTCAGAGCCTCCGTGGGTATTAGCTAGCATGGCTTCCCGATCTTCTCTTTATGATCAGATTAGAGCACGCCAGTGTAATGACCGGCACTAGTTAGTTTTTCAGGACAGGGTGCATCGAGGTGATGCCAGGTATGTGACTATTGGTGATGACGGAGTTATGAGGATGCAGGGCCGTATTTGCGTGCCCAATGTGGATGGGCTTCGAGAGCTGATATTAGCAGAGGCCCACAACTCGCAGTATTCCATCCATCCGGGTGCCACGAAGATGTATCAGGATCTGAGACATCATTATTGGTGGAGGCGGATGAAGAGAGATATTCTTGAGTATGTAACACGGTGTCTCAACTGCTAGCAGGTCACACCAGAGACTAGGTGGATTACTTCAAAGGTCAGATATTCTGGAGTGGAAGTGGGAGTGGATCACCATGGAATTGTAGTTGAGCTTCCACGTACTTCGAAGGGTTTTGATGTTATTTGGGTCACTATGGATCGGCTGACCAAGTCTGCACACTTTATTCCTGTCAGTGCTACTTATACTTCAGAGCGGTTAGCTGGAATCTACATCAGGGAGATTGTCCGATTGCATGGAGTTTTGGTTTCTATCATTTCTGACAGAGGTACTCAGTTCACATCTCAGTTCTGGAGGGACGTGCAGAGAGGTATGGGTACTCAGGTAGAGTTGAGCATTGTATTTCATCCTTAGACCGACGGGCAGTCGGAGCGGACTATTCAGATTTTAGAGGACATGTTGCGTGCCTGTGTGATTGATTTTGGGGGTTCGTGGGATCAATTTCTGCCACTCGCGGAGTTTGCATATAATAATAGCTACTAGTCCAGTATTTAGATGACCCCGTATAAGGCTTTATATGGTAGGAGGTGTAGATCTCCAATTGGTTGGTTCGAGCCCGGTGAAGCTAGGCTATTGCGCAAAGATTTGGTTCAGGATGCGTTGGAGAAGGTGAAGTTGATTCAGGAGCGACTTCGCATGGTACAGTCTAGGAAGAAGAGTTATGCGGACCGAAAGGTCCGAGATGTGTCTTTCATAGAGGGAGAGAAGGTACTGCTGAAGGTGTCCCCCATGAAGGGTGTGATGAGGTTCGGGAAGAGGGGAAAGTTGAGTCCTCGGTTTATTAGTCCTTTTGAGGTGCTTCAGAAGATTGGAGAAGTGGCTTATAGACTTGCCTTGCCACCCATCTTATCGAGTGCTTATCCGATATTCCATGTGTCGATGCTCCGGAAGTTTGTTGGTGACCCATCTCATATTTTAGACTTCAGCATAGTTCAGCTCGAGGATGATATGTCATATGAGGTTGAGCCAGTGGCCATTTTGGGTCGTTAGGTTAGAAAGTTGAGGTCTAAGGATATAGCTTCAGTGAAGGTACAGTGGAGAGGTCATCCAGTGGAGGAGGCTACTTGGGAGACCGAGCGGGAGATGCAGATCAAATATCCTCACTTGTTTGAGACTCCAGGTATGTTTCTAGACCCGTTCGAGGACGAACGTTTGTTTAAGAAGGGGAGAATGTAACGACCCGTCCGGTCGTTGCGTAGAACCGACATTATTATTACTATTTTTGCCTGGTCATAGGTTGGTTATACTGTTCAGAATGGTTGTAGTGAGAACTGAGACACTTAGTCTCTAAAAATAGCTTTATAGTTGGAAAAGTCAACTGAGAGTTGACTTATTGGTAAACGACCTCGGAATACGAATTTTATGGCTCGGACAACTTCTTTAGGTGATTTGGGACTTAGGAGTGTGTTCGGAATATTTTTGTGATGTCCGGTGTAGAATAAGGCTTGAATTGGCGAAAGTTAGTTTTTTGTGATTTTCGGACGGCAGTGGAAAATAGGCTATCGAGGTCATAATAGAATTTCGAAAGGTGGAACAAGTTCGTAATGTCATTTTGGATATGTCTGCAAAATTTCAGGTCAATCGGAGGTGTTTTGGATAGTTTCGACATCGTTGGTGGAATTTAGAAATTTCAAAGTTCATAGGCTTGAATTTGATGCGAATTTGGTGTTTTGATGTTATTTTGGGTGTTCCAAGAGTTCAACTAACTTTGAATGATCATTTATGATGTGTTGGTATGTTTGGTTGGGGTCCCGAGGGGCTCAGGATGGTTTTGAGTGGTTAACGGGGAGTTTGGAGTGTTTTTGCTGTTACTGAAGTTGCTGGTGCTGTTGTTTCCGCACCTGCGGATGTTTGATCACAGGTGCAGACGTGGAGCCGCAGGTGCGGAATTTCCCGGTTTAATGAAAAACCGCAGGTGCGGTCCACCTGAGCGCAGGGTGCGAGATTTTGGCCGCAGGTGCGAAAGCCTAGGCAGAAAAGTATAAAAAGGGGACTTCACGATTTTTAACCCTCTTTTGACCATTGTTGTGCGGGTTCCGAGCTTTTTGAGGGTTTTTGAAGGGGAAGAAGTTTTTGCATCATTGAGGTAAGCGTTTTGGACTTATTAACTCGACTATATGTGATTAAAGACCTTATTAACAATATTCAATTGGAAAATCAGTGGAAAAAGGGTAAACTAGGGCTTGAGATTATGAGACCTTTTAGGGCTGATTTGAGGGGTCATTTAGACTCCGATTTCAGAGTTCTTTATAGGTACGAACTCGTGAGATGATGAGGATCATTTTGGTATAAAGTTTGCCGAGTTCCGAGACGCGTACCCCAGGGGTCAGGTTTTGTCTAATTTCGGGTTTTGTGCATGAAGTTGATATTTTTCGATTGAGTTTCATCCCCTTAGCATAATTTGATGTGAAAAATCTGAACTTGATAGATTTGGAGCACTCGGAAGTTGATTCGAGAGGCAAACGTGTTGCGGAATAGCTTTTCGGGCTAGTTAGAGGTAAGTAATGTCTTTAAATCCTGTCCTGAGGGTATGAAACCCCGGACTTTACATCCTTTCACGGTATTGGAGTGATGCACACACTGGATGACGAGTGTGGGGCGTGCACGAATTGGAAAAATTGGAAATATGTTCCTTTTGAGGCAACTATTGAGTTGCGAAACTTCTTTTAAAGCATATATTAAATAATATTACTATATTTTGATATATTTGGGTTGTAAGCCATGTTTGGGGCCTAGTGTCGATCTATTTTAACCCCTTGGGGGCTATTTTCTGATATTCCTCACATAATAATTATATTTTTACACTTAGTCCTTCTTGTGAAATTGTTGACACTCATATTTGATGATACTATTATTTTCTGAAATGAAGTACTGTTTTGGGTCGAGAACCCCATTTATTTATGGCCCGAGTGGCATGTTGAAAGTGTCTGACTGAGTGAGGTCGAGGGCCAATATTGTGTAGATATTTATGATATGAGAGAGGCCGAGAGCCTGAGTGATTGATGGCATAATTTGGCTTGTTTACAGCGCTTGGGCTGTAGGAGCCCATCCGGAGT
The DNA here is from genome assembly GCA_005239495.1 of Nicotiana undulata. NCBI lineage: Eukaryota > Viridiplantae > Streptophyta > Magnoliopsida > Solanales > Solanaceae > Nicotiana > Nicotiana undulata. The sequence continues at coordinate 41,818 of ML262041.1, forward strand.
ATGTACACACCCCCAGTGAGCGCAGGTACCTACTGAGTGCGAGTGACGAGTGCCGAGTGCCGAGTGATTGGGAGACATGAGTGGCTGTGAGGTGGTGAGTGACTGATTATGAGTGATGATTTGGCCCGAGGGGTAGTTTATAATGATATTTTGCTGAGTTTTTTATTAAGATTCACTTCATTTTTCATACTGAGAATTTTGGGAGTTTACTGAGAAACACTTGAAATTATACTTGTTCAAAGGATTTTTACAGAAACTGGTTTTCAAACGTATGTACTAAATGTATACTTTATTGAGACTCGGTATTTTACTGTTTTGTGGATTGGTGTTTTGTGTTGTGTGTTTCTTGTCTTCAGACTTGATTTATTTTCATTACTACTGAGTTGGCGTACTCATCATTACTCCCTGCACCTTTGTGTGCAGATCCAGGTACTGGTTCTGAGCAGTAGTCCTTTGCGTTCGTTCGACATCAGCTTTTGGGATTTCGAGGTAGCTGTCCAGCGTCCACAACTTCTCTATTTCCCTTCCTTCATTAGTATTTAGTATTTGTTCTGAGACATTGTTTTATGACATTAGCAGTGTTAGTATTATTCTAGATGCTCGTGATCAGTTGACTCCAGTTCTGGGGAAATAGTTTAGACTGTTAGATTATTAATGATGTATAAAGACTTAGAGAAATTTTATACTTATTATGCTGGTTATTAATAATGTTGAGGAAATTTATTAAAAGAAATGTGTAGTTATGTGATGGTTGGCTAGCCTAGTTCCACGATAGGCGCCATCATGACCTGTTAGGTTTTGGGGTCGTGACATTATAACCGAAGAGCCAACCTCCGACACTTCAATATTGAAGACTTGGTGTTAAGAAAAGTAAAACTCCACAACCGAAACCAGAATGCAGGGAAGAAGGGACCGAATTGGGAAGGACCATATCGAGTCGTGGAATTACCGTTAAAGGCTCATACAATCTCGAAGCAGGAAATGGTGCACAACTACTGAACAACTGGAACATGACGTACTTAAAGTGGTATTACTGCTAAGGTAAAATCTCATTTACTTATTTGTAATATTATGAATCAAACTAACACTTGCAGGTAACGTCCATGGGAGAATGTGACTATTAGGTTTGAAAGCACGTGTTGCACTTTTTTCCCCTTGAACCGGTTTTGTCCCAAATAGGTTTTTTTGCAAGGTTTTTAACGAGGCAATAGTAAATTGAACTAACTTAGATTCGAAGTCCGGTCATAAACCGGAGTCAATGGGCACATCAACAGTATTCGAACCCTCTCAAATCGACCTCGAATACTAGGAGCCATCACCCTCGGGTTAAGGTTCTTAGCAAGAAAAGAATGAAACTTTGTACTTAAATAGATTAGGCTCGGTTTTTAGGAATTATTGTAAGGGCCAAACGATCAAGTGAATCATGCCCACATAGGCCACTTTATACATGATACAAGCCTTTACACGTTTTAGGTCATGTACTTTACACACAAAAATGAAAGAAAAATTCCACCTTGCTGTTACACATTTTTTCCTCTTAAAACAAAGATCATAAGGGCCCATGGGCTACCCCCATTCAGGGATTATCGAGCCCAAGGGATACCCCTACTCGGGGATTGTCGTCCAAAAAAAAATGTTCGGGCAACTCGGGTTACCAAATCCCGGAGGCACAAAACCTATTAGGTAGTGCCTAAACACAAAAGGCTACGACCATCCTAAAACATGGCTCGGAGACGTCCGAAGCTCGTAATCAAAACATAAGGACTTTATTAAAAAAAAAAACTTGATAAAAGGTTACCCTCGGCAAAAACGTTGTCTAAAATCACTTAAGCATCTTGAAAAAACTTCCGATCACACCGAGTTTTCAAAGCCTCGAGCAAATAAAGTTGCATCAAAGTCAAGCTATGTTCGGACCTCTGAAAAATGAACGACTTATTACTACATTTGATTATATTCTAAGGCATTTTCAAGAATAGAAATTGTGAAAAGATTCTAAAAAAGTAGAGACTCGAAATTGCTAGAGCGGGAAATTTTATATATTCTAGAATGTATTTACAAATGCCCAACAAAAATGGCCTAAAAAAAACAATAAAACATACACAAAACAATATCTAAAAATGTTTTAAGGCATTCATGCTTGGTCTTCATCGGGGCCTGACTCGTCGTCAGAACCCTCAGAGCCTTCGGCACCTTCAGGCTAAGAAAGTTTCTTCACCTCGGCCTCAAGGTTTATTGCTTCCTCGATATCGACCGAAGGTCGAAGCCTCGGGCGTGAATCTTTTCGAGGGTCTCCCTTCGAGACAAACACCTCATATATTCAGCATTTGTCTTCAGGAGGGTCTTGGCAGCCTCAACGGCCTTGTTTTGGGTCAACATCTCTTAGGCATCAGCGGAGGTTGTGTCACACTTGGACTTTATTGCTTTGTACTCTCTACCAAGGGTGTCCCGCTCTGTGAAAGCCAAGCTCAGCTATGCTTGGAGATCATCATTCAGCTGGGACCACTTGTTATTTTTCCTTTTTGCCACCCGAAGTTGAACCACTGCTGATTCCAGCTTTGCCTGGGAAGTTTCCTTCTCCGAAGCCAGCAAGTCCATTTTTCTCTTACACCCATTGGCCATGGCTTGGATCTTGATTCGGAGTTGGTCGATCTGGTCGATCTTCTATTGGACCTGCGAGGTTTTGTCGTTAGCCACCACGACTAGTTCCTCATTTCTAACTTCAAAGATCTTTACCTTTTTGACCTGGTCAACATGTTCCCACTTCAGGGTCGAAGCTTACTTCTAAGCCCTATTCAGCTCGTCCTTAAGGTCCTTGATGGCCGTGTCTTGTTGCTCGCTAAGGAGCTTGTACATATCCTTCTTTTGAGCCTGCTCCTTGAGCTCGTATTTGAACTAATTGACCTCAGAACGGTATCAGAGGAATATCTCGTGGTGAAGTATGAGGCATATGCAACAACGAAGGTCATGAGATACATTAAAACCTGTTTAAATTTCAAGAGGACGTAATGATGCCTTGCCGATTTCAACGCCTGTTGCACCTCACTGAAAAGACACGGCACATCCACCTCATTCATTTTAGCCTGGTCCTCCTTGGTCAACAGGCATTAGAGGTAGTTGGCTACGCCCACGGGAGTGGATAGAGCCCGAGCATCCTCTGGGATAGTAAGAATAACCGATCTCTTGCGACCAGGATCCACACTCGGAGCGGGAAACTAATTAACGAATTTCGGGCTCGAACGCGGCCTGCCAGCTTCCAAAGGTACATCCTTCTTTGGGACCTCCAAGTCGCCCAACCTGGTAAAATCGTCCAAATTAGACATGTCCACGCCATCAAAGAAGGATCGGAGGGTGTCATTTGCGCATTGTGCTCCTTCACTTGATTTCTGTTCGCCCGCTTGGGCCTCATCGAGCATAGAATCAGTGTTAGGGGGGCGTCTCAATGATGTCAATCACACCGTCAACCTCCTTCAAGGAAGGAACAGTTTCCTGAGAGGTCGCGACCTCCATCTCGACTTCGGCTTCTCAAACTGGGAGGCACCCGACCTCATGGCTCTTCTCCTCAATTGCCGCCTTCTCCCCGAAAGGGTTCGATCAGTGGCCAAAAAATATGTCGTCTTCATCCAACATATCCCTAAGCCAGAAAAGCAAGTTAGAATCCGGCACCTAGGAGTTGGTACTCTTCTTAAGCTTACGAGCCACCCTCTTCTTTGGCTTCACCTCGGAACCAGGGGTGCCCGAAGATTTACTTTTCCTCTTCTTCTTTCCCCCGTGGCAGCCCCGGGTTATCCCGTAATGGAGGGATAAACGGACAAGGGTACACCCTTATCCCGTTTCAAAGGCCTAAGTTCGGAGGTCTTAGGCAAATGTATAAAATAAAGAAGAAAGGTTAGTATGGTGTGAGTTAAGAGCAAGGTAATAGCTATTCGAAGGAGAACCTTACCATGAGAACATGTCTCCCATCGGCCCTTTGAAATCTTGTGCTATGAGCACTCGAAGTATGACATATGTTTGCATATTCTTTCGATCCACTTCTTGAGCCGGGGGACCGCATTTGGAACTCAGGCAACAGCTGCACAACCACAAATACGAATGATGAAAAAGGAAATGAAGAACAATTGACACTTAAGGAAAGGTTGCACTTACGATATGAATTCTTCTTCTAGGGGAATGACATGAACTCGAGAGGGATCAAGTCTTCAGTCTTCATCCGAATGAAGCGCCCCTGCCAGCCTCGGTGTCGATCTTTGTCAATACTAGAAAAGAGGGCCTTGCTGGCCCGGGAGTGAGCTTGATTAATCCCCCTTGGAAAATTTAGGGATTGTATAGAAGGAGCAGGTGGTCGAGGGTGAACCGACTAGACTCGGTGTTATTCACAAAATAACATAGGAGGATCACAATCCTCCAAAGAGACGGGTGTATTTTTCCAAGGCACACCTCGTATCTCTTGCAATAATCCACAACAACTAGTTCTACCGGGCTTAGTGTGAAGGGTTAAGTGTAAACACTTAAATACCCCTCCACGTGGGTAGTAATAGCATCCTCAGGACCGGGGACTATTACTTCCTTGCCTTCCCTACAGTTCTCTCGGACCATGGGAATAACATCTTCGGTAACAGTGCATTTATATCTCGATCTCCTTCATCCTGGTCCTGTTGGGATGAAGGTTTCTCAACTTTGAAGTCATCCGCGATTGAGAAACCCCCGGGTATAAACCATTTCATGAGAGGCTCCGCGGCAGCCTCAGGGGGAAGATGCCCCGGGGACATCCACCTTGGAAACTGCCACTTCGGAACAGCCGCCTCAGAAGTAGCCCCCTCAGCATTTGTGATGGGGTGGGAAGATGATGAGGCAGCCTATTGGGGAACTAATTTAGACGTTCTAGCTATTTCTATATGGTAAAGTTTGAAAATTCAAGGAAAAAATATGAAAGATTGAAGGAACATTTTTAAAGCTGAAAAGCAGAGAATGATATTTTAAAAAAATCTGGTAAGAACCTAAGAAATATTATGAGAATATGAAGACCAAGGATGAAGATATGAAGGTTTGAAAGAAGTTGGCGATAGCTAGAAAATTCAAAGGTGGAAGCTTGATCGGAAAGTGGAAAAGGAGAAGAGGATAGAAGCTTTTATATGGGAAATACACGATGCTTCACATTCGAAGAAAATCAGTCGGTGGTTGACACGTGTCCGAAGTCACAACGACACGACTGATAGGACGTTCCAACTTTTTCGTCATATCGATTGTGACGTACGAAGGAAGAAACTAGGGTTCATCTATCGTTTCTCATCATTTCGGCAAATTTACTCTCTGAAAAATGAGGGGACTATCTATATACGGGTAAAACCGATGCTAGTGAGCACCCTGATTTTTCGGCAGGTCAAACGAAGCAAGGACATAAATACATGGAATCAGAATCGAAGATAAGAACCTCTCGTACTAAATCCCGAATGAAGAACTTACCACTGGGGCCATCGAAACAACGTCCCTAGAATCCGATTCGGGCTCCAAGATCTTAGAAGGTATAACCAATGGTTGTACAGAGCTAACTGTTACAACCAATATTGACATATATTAGTTCATGTCGTAAGTTAGTCAACATAAATCAGGTAAGAGATAATATTTGAGATGATAAGAAATTAATCCTATTGGTCTTAAATGATACAAGGGTGTATAAGAGTGGTTAAAAGGTATTAGAAGTTAAACGAATCAAGGATGTTGTAACCCGTATTTTTGGGTAAATATAGAGGTGCTTAATATTCTCAAGAGGTTGTGTTTTAAGGTATTTTAACCATATAATATCCGTATCATAAGTTTATTAGTCAAACGAGTTATGAAACAAAAGTTGACAAAGGTTATCGCAACTTACGTTCAAAATTTTACTTAAACTTTAGGTCAAATGTTAGTAAGATTTTATCAAACTTTACTTGGAATTACGGGGTTATCTACCCAACACATTGAATATCTATGAGTCTATTTTTCAACTCATTTAACTTTTTGTCAATACGATCTCGGGGTAGATAGATATTCGATTTTTCGCGAGACTGCGCCAAGCAGCTCTCTATGGGGCCCACATAGGCGGTTTAAGACATATTGTTATATATAAGATGCCTCAACCACGTTTCAAGTCATTCATTTTCAGTGTAAACAGACCTTGGAACTCTAAAAATACTCTCTCAAAGTTCTCTCGTGATCCAAGGCCCAAACAAAGGGAAGACAACACAAATCAAGTGTCAGGAATCCTGTGGCGCTAGTAAGTTTCTTGTTCTTCTTGTTTTTATGATTTTTGTGTTGTTCCATCTCGTGTGGGATGTGTTTTTAAGTTGTTTATGTTCTGTAAATACTCCCTCAAGTTTTTAAGATCAACCCTAGGTGATTTCAAGTCTTCTAAAGTGATTCTAGTGCCGAAACCCCCTAATTGATTGCTAGTTTCGCTTTCTTGTTCTTGTGGCAGCATTGGAGGGATATTTCGTGGACAATCAGGAGTTGTTCTTTCTGTTTAAAGGTAAGGAACATCTTACTCTACATGTATTTAATATTATCCAAGTTGCGGCTAAGTCGTTGAAGCTAGAACTTGTGAAACATATATTGAAAGGCTTGGTAGTAATGTTGTTGGTGGGTGGACTGTTTTGGGAGGCTCAATATGATTATTATTTATGTTGTTTGGGATGTTTGGTGATTGTTTTTGACTTTTGGGAAGTCATATAAATAGGGGAGGTGATGTCCGTTTCATCGTAAAATAGGATGGGGTCGATACATAATAGTTACGACGCTTAAACGATAACGATAGTGTCATTTCAAGGTATGTGAGGCTATCCCTTTCCTTCTTTTGCACGACTCCGATTGTACATAAGGTAATGAATGAGCTTTCAAAGATACTACACTCTTAGAAGCTAGCAGTACTTACATTGTTTCCCTTCTTATGGAACAATTGATGTTGAGGTTGCTTCTCTTATTCTTATGATATCATTGTTGTTGGTACTTCCTGGTTCTTATAATATTCTTAATGAAGAGCTTGTCCGAATAACGTGTACGAATAATATCGACCTTACTTCACTCCTAAAGGTTCAGAATATAACTCCAATGAGTCCAACATAAATTATATATATATGTCTATTTTACACTACCGAGCCGCGCTATAGTCGGCTGAGTACGACACCTATTGTGCAACCACTGATCATTTGGGTTTTACCGAGATCTACGTGGCCGGGTACGATTCTACCGAGCCTTATGATGGTCGGGTATGTTTTACCAAGCCTATTACGGTCGGGTACAATATGATGATGATGATTCCCACAGAGGCGTATGTTTTAAAAGCTTATATATAAATATGTATGTATCATGCATTTCATGTCAGTATCCCTCAAAGGTACCAGATGTTATAGGTTGTGTATTCGCTATCCCTGTTTACATTACTATTCTTACTTATGATTTCCTGCCTTACATACTCAACTCTTACTTATGATTTCCTGCCTTACATACTCAATACTTTATTCGTACTAACGTCCTTTTTATTTGTGGATGTTTCATGTCGTGCTGCAAGTCCTAATAGACGGGTAGACGCAGCTCCCCCACCACAGTAGGCTGCCCAGTTCAGCGGTTATTGGCGAAATCCCTTCTCCGAACGTGCCATGGTCTTGGTATGCATTTTTGTTATACACATTATGGGCATGTCGGGGCCCTGTTCCGGCGATGTTGCAACACTTATGTTCCTTTAGAGGCTCATAGACAGGTGTCGACTCATGCATGGTTTTGAATGCCTTGTCGGCTGTTGTATAGTCTTTCATGGCAGCGGGGTAGCTCGTACCTTATATATAGTTTCTTGACAGTCTTGTCGTCCCACTTTATGTATGTTCATACCATTATATTTCATTGTTGGATGTTCAAGATCCATGTCTACCATTTATATTGATCTCGTTGGCCTTAAAGATAATAAGGAAGGTTAGATAAAATATACGTTAGTGCTCGGCAAGTATAGCCCAGGTGCTAGTCATGACCCTCTAGTTGGGTCGTGACAAACTTGGTATCAGAGTAAGTCTGTCCTAGGGGTTGTCTATGAGTCGAGTCTAGTAGAGTCTTGATTATGGATGTGTAGCGCTCCACATTTATAATCATGAGGCTAGATGACGTCTAGGGTTGTTACTTTCTTCTTGAATCTGGATCGTGCATAGATTTGAGTCGTAAGTGTTCCTCTCTATTATTCACCTTGTTTCTTTCAGCTATGCCTTTGAGTAGGAAGCAAGCGATTAGTAGACGGCTTCATACAACTGCACGAGAGGGTACCAGTCAGGTGCCATCAGCCAGAGTAGGCCAAAGTGAGGCTCAGAGTGAGATTCTATCTCATACCTCATCTACTCCGTCCCCTCCAAAGGATATTAGGAGGCACCCAGTACCTCTAGTTCCTCTGTCTGGCACTACAAACCATGATATGCGCAGTCTGGTGCAGTTTTTGACTAGCTTGGTAGTTGCTCAGGCTCACACACAGAATACCGGTGCTGCTGATAAACCGGTTAGCGCGAGAGTTTGTGATTTTATTAATCTAGATCCTCAAGTGTTTACTAGTCAGACCCCAAGGAGGACCCGAAGACTTTTATTGACTAGGTTCATCGTACACTGCGGGTTATGCACGCTAGTGATACTGAGGCTGTAGAGTTGGATTCTTATCGGTACGGGATTAAACAGTTTTCTTTTATGATTGTTGCGAGAGAACCAGGGGTCCGAATGCTCCTCCAGCTGTGTGGAAGGAATTTTCTAAGGCCTTTCTTTGTCACTACTTGCCAGTTGAGATACACGGAGCTAGAGCTGATAAGTTCTTGAACCTTCGATAGGGTAATATGAGTGTACGAGAGTATAATATGCAGTTTGATTCTTTAGCAAGGTATGCTCCCCATATGGTGACTGAGATGAGCGATAGGGTGCACCTATTCGTGAACGGTTGGGACCACATCTGATAAATGAGTGCACGACAGCCTCCTTGGTAGAGGGTATGTATAATTCCAGTATTCAGGCATATGCCCAGACCCTAGATGATCGTTAGAGGAAGCAAAGGGCAGATATGGAGCAGGATAGGGGCCAGCATAAAAGGGAGAGATTTTTAGGGTATTCTGATGACTTTAGAGGAAGTATCAGGCCCCAGTCTTCGAGGTGTTCGGTGCCACCTGTAGCTAGTGCTCCTCCACAGTTTCATAGGCCTCGATATGATCGATTTACCTATTGTGGTCTAGGTCATATTTTGCGGGCATCAGGCTCGCAATATCATAGTGATACTAGTCAGACGAGACCCTCAGTGCGGCAAGGCCATTTTGGACAACGCCTTTGATGTTCTAATGTGGACAGCTTGTCCATATGATGCGGGATTGTCCTAACAAAGGAGCTGGTGGTATAGCTCAGGCGACTGGATCTGTGTCTGGTTCTTCCTCATCAGTTCCATCTCCAGGAGGGAGTTTTCAACAGTCGGCATGTTGTGGTAGAGGTAGAGGTACAGTGCCGAGTTCGAGTGGTGCTCAAAATCGAACGTATGCTCTAGTAGGTCGACATGATCTCGAGTCTTCTCTGGATGTTGTTACAGGTACATTGTCTGTGTTTTCTTATTATGTATATACGCTGATTGATCCAGAATCTACGTTATCATATGTTACACTATTTGTGGTTAATAAGTTTGGCATTGAACCTGAATTGATAAGTAAACCACTTGTGGTATTCACTCTGATAGGAGATTCTTTGAGTACTAGAAGGGTATATAGAGGTTGCACTGTGATGATTTGTAGTCGTCAAACCTCGAAAAATTTATTTAAGTTAGAAATGGTTGATTTCTATGTGATAATGGGAATGGACTGGTTGGCCTCATGTTATGAAGATGTTGACTGTCCTACGAAGATGGTTAGATTTCAGTTTCCTAGTGAACTCGTATTAAATGGAAGGGGAACATTGTTACGCGGAAAGGTAGGTTTATTTCCTATCCTAAGGCAAGGAAGATGATCTCAATATGTTACATTTATCATCTCGTTCGCGTTATAGATGCGGAGGTGCCGCATACTCTACAATCAATCCTCATGGTCAATGAATTTCTAGATGTTTTCCCAGATGAACTCTCAGGCCTTCCTCCTAAAAGAGAGATTGAGTTTAGCATTGATATGTTTCCTGACACTCAACCAATCTCTATCCCTCCATACAGGATGGCCCCGACAGAGTCGCGAGAGTTGAAGGTGCAGTTGAAGGACTTGCTGGATAAAGGCTTCATTAGGCCTGACACTTCACCTTGGGGTGCGCCAGTCTTGTTCGTGCGGAAAAAAGACGGGTCGTTAAGGATGTGTATCGATTATCAACAGTTGAATAAGGTTACTATAAAGAACAAGTATCCACTTCCAAGGATTGACGACATATTTGACCAGCTCCAGGGTGCCAAGTATTTCTCCAAGATTGACTTACGTTCAGGGTATCATCAGGTGAGGGTTAAGGAGAAGGATATTCCAAAGACGACCTTCCGGACAAGATATGGGCACTTTGAGTTCTTGGTGATGTCATTCGGGCTAACAAATGCCCCAGAAACTTTTATGAATCTCATGAATAGTGTATTCAGGCCTTATCTTGACGTGTTCGTTATCGTATTCATTGGTGACATTTTAGTGTATTCTCGTTCAGAGGCGGAAAATGCGGGCTACTTGCGGATAGTATTACAGACACTTCAGGATCATAAGTTATATACTAAGCTCTCCAAATGTAAATGTTGGCTGAACTCAATAACATTCCTTAGCCGTGTGATATCTGACAAGGGTATTAGTGTTGACACTCAGAAGATTGATGCAGTAAAGAATTGGTCGAGACCTATAACACCGTCAGAAGTCTAGAGCTTCCTGGGTCTAGTAGGATATTATAGGCGGTTTGTAGAAGAGTTTTCCTTTATATTAGCACCATTGACTAAGTTAACACAGAAAGCTACCAAGTTCCAATAGTCTAACGCTTGTGAACGTAGTTTTTAGGAGCTAAAGAGTAGATTGACATTTGCAGCGTGCTCACTCTATCAGAAGGAACAGAAGGTTATGTGGTATATTGCGATGCCTCAGGTTTAGGTTTGGGGTGCGTATTGATACAACGTGGGAAGGTGATTGCTTATGCATTGAGATAATTGAAGAAACATGAAAAGAATTACCCGAATCGTGATTTGGAATTGGTTGCAGTAATATATGCTTTGAAGATATAGAGGCACTACTTATGTGGCGTCCATGTTGACATCTACGCAGATCACAAAAGTTTACAATACATCTTCAAGAAGAAGGAGTTGAATTTGAGGCAACATAGGTGGCTTGAATTACTAAAAGACTATGACGTCGAGATATTGTACCATCCCGGTAAAGCCAATGTTGTGGCAGACGCTCTCAGTTGTAAGTCAATGGGAAGCTTAATACACATTGAGGCAGGTAGACAAGGGTTCACCAAAGAGCTTCACCAGCTAGCCAATATGAGAATCAAATTGTTAGACTCTAATGACGGAGGTGTTACTGTACAGAATGCAGCAGAATCATCTTTGGTAGCAGAGGTAAAAGCACGACAATATGAAGATCCTACCTTAGTAAGATTAAGATTGGGAATTCAGCAGTGTAAGTTCACAGCTTTCGAGATCGGAGGAAATGTGGCACTGAGATACCTGGGCTGATTATGTGTACCTAGTGTGGTAGGGTTGCGAGAGAAGATTATGATTGAGATTCATCAATCCTGATATTCTATCTATCCCGACTCGACAAAGATGTATCACGACATTAAAGAGCAGTATTAGTGGGATAACATGAAGAAGTCTATTACAAAATTTGTAGCCCAGTGTCCTAATTGTCAACAAGTAAATATCGAGCATTAGAAAACCGGTGGATCGATTCAGAATATAGAGATTCCGACCTGAAAATGGAAGGTGATTAATATGGACTTCACCATCTGGGTGATAGTTGATCGACTTACAAAATATACCCATTTTTTGCCAGTTAACACACCTTACGCGGCTGGAGATTATGCGAAGTTGTATATCAAAGAGATTGTTAGGCTTCATGGTGTGCCGATATCTATTATATCAGACAGAGGATCTCAATTTACGTCTAACATTTGGAGGTCTTTTCAAAAGGGTTTAGGAACACAAGTGAATCTCAGCACTGCATTCCATCCGCAGACTGAAAGACAGGCTGAACGTACCATTCAGACACTTGAAGATATTCTATGAGCATGTGTTCTGGATTTCAAGGGGAACTGGGATGACCATCTTCCACTCATAGAATTTGCCTACAATAATTTCTACCATTCCAGTATTAAAATGTCCCAGTACGACGAACTATACGGGAGGATATGTAGATCACCAGTTGGATGGTTCTAAAATTGGTGAAACAGAATTATATAGGCCAAATTTGATTCACCAAGCCATTGAGAAGGTGAAAGTTATACAAGAACGACTGAGGACGACACAAAGCAGGCAAAAGTCTTATTCCGATGTCCGACGTCGTGATATGGAATTTGAGGTTGGTGATTGGTTTTTACTAAGGATCTCATCGATGAAAGGTGTTATGTGTTTTGGGAAGAAGGGTAAGCTGAGTTCGCGGTATATCGGGCCGTACAAAATTCTTTGGCGTATTAGACAAGTTGCTTATAAGTTAGAACTGCCATCCAAATTGGAATTTTTCCACCCGGTATTTCATGTATCTATGTTGAGGAAATGTATTGGAGACCCTTCTCGGGTCGTCCCTATCAAATATGTACAATTTACAGAGGATATATCATATTAAGAAGTGCTAGTGGCTATATTAGATCGGCAAGTCCACAAGATGAGAACAAAAGATGTAGCTTCCGTCAAAGTATTGTGGAGGAACAAGAATATGGAAGAAATAAAATGGGAAGTAGGAGAAGAGATGAAGTCTAAATACCCTTACATGTTCCAGAATGAAGATAACGAGGATGCCGGGGGAACGCAGGACGCATTAGAAGGTGAAAAGGCTCTGTGAGGCAAGCAATAGCTTGAGAATACTCTTCTATGCAGATAATGTACATAACCATAATGCTTTGTATAGCCTTGTGAGTCCATACATTAGGTTTAAGTGCTTGCAAGTTTGGCTAGTGTCTATTTTATAGGTGAAACCCGGCCAAAACTTTCCGTTGGAATCCATGATGAGTTAGAATCCCCATAAACCCTTAAATTCAAGGACGAATGTTCCTAGGGGCGGGGGGTGTCACGACTCATATTCACGTACGTTAGTTCATGCCATAAGTTAGTCGACGTAAATCCGAGAATAGATTATCTTTGAAATGATAAGACGTTAATCTTATTGGTCTTAAATGATACAAGGGTGTATAATAGTGGTTAACAAGTATTAGAAGTTAAATGAATGAAGGATGTTGTAAACCGTATTTTCGGGTAAATCTAGAGGTACTTAATATTCTCAGGAGGTCGTGTTCCATGGGAGGCTCGGCAACAACCTCGGGGGCATCCACCTCGAAAACAACCACCTTGGGAACAACCGCCTCGAGAGCAGCCACCTCAACATTTTTAATCGGGTGGGAAGATGAAAAGGCAACCTATTGAGGAACTAATTTAGACGTTTTAGTTATTTCTATCTAGTAAAGTTTGAAAATTTAAGCAAAAAATATGAAAGATTGAAGGAACAAGTTTGAAGGTTGAAAAGCAGAGAATAATATCTGAATAAAATCTGGGTAAGAACCTAAGAAAAATTAGGAGAATTTGAAGATCAAGGATGAAGATATGAAGGTTTGAAAGAAGTTGGCGATATCTAGAAAATTCAAAGGTGGAAGCTTGATCGGAAAGTGGAAAAGGAGAAGAGGATAGAAGCTTTTATATGGGAAATACACGATGCTTCACATTCGAAGAAAACCAGCCGGTGGTTGACACGTGTCTGAAGTCACAACGACACGACTGATAGGGCGTTCCCACTTTTTTCGTCATATCGATTGTGACGTACGAAGGAAGAAACTAGGGTTCATCTATCGTTTCTCATCATTTCGGCAAATTTACTCTCTGAAAAATGAGGGGACTATCTGTATAGGGGTAAAACCGATGCTAGTGAGCACCCCGATTTTTCGGTAGGTCAAACGAAGCAAGGACATAACTACATGGAATCGGAATTGAAGATAAGAACCTCTCGTACTAACGCCTGCACGAAGCGCTTACCACTGGGGCCATTGAGACAACACCCCTGAAATCTGATTCGCGCTCCATGACCTCGGAAGGTATAACCAACGGTTGTACATGACTAACTGTTACGACCCATATTCACGTATGTTAGTTCATGTCATAATTTAGTCGACATAAATCCAAGAAGAGATTATCTTTGAGATGATAAGAAGTTAATACTATTGGTCTTAAATGATACAAGGGTGTATAAGAGTGTAACGAACCGACCGGTCATTTGAAGATTTCAGCTCTGTTCGGTGGCGTAAGGTCATGAACAGCTTCACATCGTATATATCGACCTGCGTAGGTGGTTAGATTCAGTTACCGGATAATGCAGAGTCGAATTGGAAAAACAATTCTCATTTCGGAAGCCTTAAGTTGGACGAATCAACTAAGATTGGAATTTTGACTAAAAGAGCTCCGAATCAGGATTTGAAGGTTCCAGCAGGTTCGTATGATGATTTCGGACTTAGGATTTGAAGGTTCCAGCAAGCTGTAGGTGCATAAAATGCTCCGCAGGTGCGGAATTGACAGCTGGAAATGCGCATGTGCGGGTATTTTGGTCGCACCTGCGAAAACCCCTGAGTATAGAAACCAGACCGCGTCATTTTAGTATTTTGAGCATATCTTGAGTTCTAGAGCTCCGATTGAGGTGATTTTTGCGGCTTTCTTCTCGTATTTTCATCGGGGTCAGTATATAAGTATTATTTTTGCATTTTAATATGATTACTGAAGTTCATTTTTTTGAATTAATCCATGTTTTGATTGGGGAAATTGGGGGGTTTGAAAGAAAACTTCTAAAAGGGAAATTTATGATTTGGATGACCAAATGATATCGGAATTGGATAAATTTAGGGGTGAACTCGTATTGGATTTTTGTAAAATTTGTCGGGTTTCGAGGTGCGGGCTCGGGGGTCGACTTTTGGGTCGATTTTTATAAATTCGTAAAGATTGAAGCTTTATTATTCGGAATATTTCCTTATACAATTTATGTGTGTTTTGAAGTTGTTTTGGTTGATTTTGAGACGTCCGGAGGTCTTTCCGCCCGAGAAGTCTATTTTTGCGTACCCGGTTGTCATTTTTGAGGTAAGTATTTTGCCTAACCTTGTGTGGGGTAATTACCCCTTAGGATTTGAGTCTTCTATGTTGATTAAAGCCCCTGTACGCGAGGTGACGAGTGCGTACTCGGACTTATTTGCTAATAGGTTGGCCTTTTAGGATTCTTAGGTTCCTATATTTCCTGTGTATGAAGTGGTAACTGTTATGGTCGAGTTCCTGGTTTCTAGTTTCACATCCTCCTGTTTGAATTAGATTTTCTTGCTTTCGTTTCCCCTTTGTTGATTATTTGATCTTACTTGAGTTAATTGAACATTTTCCCTCTTTCACAACTATGCTATATTTTCTTCACAAACTGCCTAATTGGTTAGAATTAGTATCATCTAGTCGTATAATTATTTAACAGAAATTGGAATAACTATATGTCGGTGTCAAGCATGCCTGTGAGTCGTACATGATGATTTACATGATTTGCCCTAAAATTTTACTTAGGTTTAGTTTACAATCACCCATATTGGCGGTATTTCCTTGGTGCTTCCTATTATTGAACATTTGTTGAAGCTGAGTTTATTCCGTAAAGCAAATTGTTAGGCGAGATTGGTTATAGTTGTTTCCCTTGCCGGGATGATTGGTTCCTTATTTATTGACTTGAATATTGTGAATCGTTGCTATATTTGTTATGTTTTCCCCTCGTTATATTGTTTCATTTGTACTTGGCTTTCCCTTCAGTGGTTACTTCTTATGAGTGAGTTTTGCCACTATTATGATTTAAGTTCCCGTGTTGAACTGCTCGTCGCACCTTGCATTTTGTCTTTTGTTTGTTGTTGTGCTCGTTGTGGCTTGTGCAATGTTTTTGCCGTGTTCTGGTTGTTTTCTCTCTGTTGTGCTGCATTGCATATTTAAATTGGGACTACAGAATGAGATCTAGGAGATTTCCCCCTGTACTGCATCGCATATTTAAATTGGGACTACGAACTGAGATCCAGGAGCTTTCCCCCTGTACTGCATTGCATATTTAAATTGGGACTACGGACTGAGATCCGGGAGCTTTCCCCCTATACTACATCGCATATTTAAATTGGGACTATAGACGAGATTCCAGGAGCTTTCCCCCTGTAGTGCATTGCATGACAAATTCTGAGTTACGAACTGAGTTTCGGTGGTTTTATCATTGAGGAGATTATGATCATATGATATATATATATATATATATATATATATATATATATATATATCATATGATCATAATCTCCTCAATGATAAAACCACCGAAACTCAGTTCGTAACTCAGAATTTGTCATGCAATGCACTACAGGGGGAAAGCTCCTGGAATCTCGTCTATAGTCCCAATTTAAATATGCGATGTAGTATAGGGGGAAAGCTCCCGGATCTCAGTCCGTAGTCCCAATTTAAATATGCAATGCAGTACAGGGGGAAAGCTCCTGGATCTCAGTTCGTAGTCCCAATTTAAATATGCGATGCAGTACAGGGGGAAATCTCCTAGATCTCATTCTGTAGTCCCAATTTAAATATGCAATGCAGCACAACAGAGAGAAAACAACCAGAACACGACAAAAATATTGCACAAGCCACAACGAGCACAACAACAAACAAAAGACAAAATGCAAGGTGCGACGAGCAGTTCAACACGGGAACTTAAATCATAATAGTGGCAAAACNTGTGTGAACAAATTGATGCAGTACTGAGATGTTAGTGTTTTATTGTGTTGTGATTTACGACTTTTGGCTTTCGTTCTGTCCATTCTTCTTGGGTATTTCTATATGTTGTTCCGCTGTTTTATATTGCTGCAATTATTTCCGCATTATATTGTCATGTCGTTAATTATAATAGAAATCTTTAGATAATTATTATGTTTCGTTCAATTTACATTTATTTCTTTTGCTTATTAGACCAGTGGGGTCTTGACTAGTCCCCGTCACTACTTCACCGAGGTTAGTCTTGATACTTACTGGGCACCACCGTGATGTGCTCATACTACACTTCTGTGCATTTTTATTTTGCACAGATCCAGGTATTTATTGTTGCTAGCTGCGTGGATCATTTCCGAGGAGACTCAAGGTAAACCTGTTGCTGCGTTCGCAGGCTTCGGAGTCACCTTCCTTCTTACTTCAACTGTACTTACCTATTTCTAGACAGTTGTATTTAGATTTTGTAGAGCTTATGACTTGTATTACCAGGTTTTTGGGAAATGTTACCTTTGTCAAGATTTCCATATCAAGACTGTTGGATTTCCTTTATTATTGTTGTTGTTCAGTGAAATGTTAGGCTTACCTAGTCCCTAAGACTAGGTGGCATCACGATACCCGATGGAGGGAAATTTGGGTCGTGACAAGTTGGTATCAGAGATCTAGGTTCATAGGTTCTACGAGTCATAGGCGAGTTTAGTAGAGTCTTGCGGATCGATACGGAGACGTCTGTACTTATCTTCGAGAGGCTACAGAACTATTAGGATGTTTCCCTTTCTTCATTCCTATCGTGCGAGTTCATTGATCTTGAAGTTCGAAATTACAGTTCCATTCTCTCACCGATGGTGAGGACACGAACTGAGGTACCTGATGATGTTACCCGAAGCAAGTGTCGCAAGGATCAGAGACAGAGGTCGACGAGGAGTGCGTGTCGTAGTTAAGATGCCTATTAGAGCAGCCGTTGAGGAGCCACCAGTAATTCTAGTTGGGGGAAAGGTGCTCGAGATGCCTGTTTCCACCCCGGACTTCAACGGACCTGGGTGCAGTACTGAGTATAATTGGTACATGGACTCAGGCGAGATTGATTCTAATCCGCCGACTGTTCCACAGATCAGGGGAGGAGTTCAGACTCCCACCAACTACACTCCAGAGCAACGAGATCATATTGACCAGGTACCAGGTGTCATGATAGCATGACATGTGGTTTTAGTTCAGCCGTGGTTAGGGTAGCAGCATTGGAGGAAGAATACCTTAGACTTGAGAGGTACAGGAAGTACCACCCTCTTAACTTTCAGTGGATTGGCAACAGATGATACCAGGTTTTCCTGGAGGAGTGTCACTATATTCTTCGTACTTCGGGTATTATGGAGACGAGCAGGATTGCTTTTGTCACGTCTCAGGTTCAGAGTAGTGGGTTTGTCAGTGGTGGTGGGCACATGAGTGGGGTAGCCCAGCCAAGTCAGTTTCAGTTGCATGGTTCTGGTTTCAGAGATCTTATTGAGGGAGTTTGCACCCCAGTCCATCCGAGATGCATGGCGCACAGAGTTTGAGCAGTTGCATCAGGGCACTATGTTAGTATTAGAGTATGTCGTCGGATTCAGCGAGTTGGCCAGATATGTACCTCGCCTGGTTGCCTCAGTTAGAAGGCACATAGGCCGGAGAGATCTACTGGTCCTTATTATGGAGGCAGGGTACGACACGGTAGAGGTTTGTAGGTCAGCCAATTCAGTTTGCGTTGCCAGATTAGCATGGGGTTTCAGGTACCCATGGGTCTCATAGAACTCATATTGTATGGTTCCCACAACCACGTTAGCAGAGAGGATGTTTGAGCATGGAGATGTTAGCCACAAAGTGAGAGATTGTTCTAGGATTCAGGCAGGTGTGTTATAGCAGGGTATTCAGGTGAGTAGGGGGCACCCAAGAGGGGGAGGCCCGATCCATTGATGTGTTCCATATGGTAAACTGGAGACCGTTGGGTCAGATGTTATCATATAGGTATGTTTTGATCTGCTTCACAGGAACACCATTTGTATCTCTCTATAGTTCGGTTGGTCGGAGCGAGTTTCCCTTATTTGTTGCTTTATTGATAAGTGAATTTCATGCTTCGCACTCTGTTTTTCATGCTTGCTCCTGTTGGGGGGATTCTATGAGTAGTAGCCCGTGCCTATTGCTGTTTTATTCATCATTGATAGTGGTGAGACTAGAAGTGAGTCCTTGTTGTTCTTCGTGGTAAGCTCTATGTGATTTTTTCTAAGTATTTTGTTTACGAACAGTGATTTGATACTCCATCGAGATGTGAGTCCAGTGAGCGTTATAGTTTTTATCATCTGAGATGAATTAGTGGAGGAATTTCAACTGGCATGATATGTTTTCGATATGTGATTTAGAGTTTAGGCCGAGGTTCTCGTGATATTTGTGATTCGATAAGTTTTGACCATGCTGAGTACCGTGGTGGGAATTTTATCAGGATAGAATCCTTGTGATTTGTTCATATGCTTTGCTTCATCCTCGTTATATTGCTTTTGGTAAGTCAGTATTGATAGAGAGTTGTACATATGGGCTTGTTTGATAGTTCCTTTATATTTTTGTATATTCATATTCAGTCATTTTGTTATGTGCTTCTTTAGTTTAACTTACGGGATGTGTGCCCGGTGGTGTTAGTTGTGGCTCGGTGATTCAGATGTTTAATAATGAAGTCTTCGTGTTTATTGCATCATTATCAGTATTATGGGGTTTGGAACATAGTCCATTCAGATGTGGGGCTAATTGCCAATGTTGAGTTGATTTCGGGCAGCTATTATGATCAAAAGTGTTATTTGAGCCTATGTGGGATGTGCTATGTTATGTGGTCGTGCCTTATGGGCGTGGTCATGAGTTAATGCAGCTGGTTGAGTCTTAGTCCGGATATGGATTTAGAATCGGGTCTTTCGGAAATGAGTAGAAGGTGAGAAATTGAGATAGAAAGCTTATCGGTGTTGATAGAAAGGCTATACTGTAGAGGGATTGTGTCATCAGGCGTATGTAGGTTGGGGTGATGTGGGATCACCCGCGGGTGTGTGTTGGAAGTGTGCATTTAGTGATTTGAGGACTTCGAGGCGAGTCTTGGCACATTCGAGGACGAACGGTTGTTTTAAGGGGGGGAGAATGTAACGACCTGACCGGTCATTATGAGGATTTCAGATCTGTTCGGTGGAATAAGGTCATGAACAGCTTCACATTGTATATATCGACCTGCGTGGGTGGTTAGATTCAGTTACCGGATAATCCAGAGTCGAATTGGAAAGAAAATTCTAATTTGGGAAGCCTTAAGTTTGAAGAATCAACTAAGATTGGAATTTTGACTAAACGAGCTCTGAATCAGGATTTGAAGGTTCCAGTAGGTTCATATGATGATTTCGGGCTTGGGCGTATGTTCGGACCGAGATTTGGATAACCCGGGAGTGTTCGGCGTATATTATGGAAGATAACATTTTAGAAGAATTTCATAAATATGGGTTGAAAGGCATTTCAGTGATATAGATGTCCATTTGGGATTCCAAGCATGGGAATAGCTCCTTATGGTAATTCTGGAGTTGGGAGCGCGATCAGAAGTGAATTCGGATGTCCGTAGGTTATTTTGAAGTCATTTGGCTAAAGATAGAATTTGAAGGTTTTTGAGGAATCCGACCGGAAGTGAAAATTTTGATAGCAGGGTCGGAATGCGATTCCAGAAGTTGGAATAGGTTGGTAGTGTTGTGACGTGTGTGCAAAATTTCAGGTCATTCGGACGTGGTTTGGTAAGTTTCGGCATCGTTGGCGAATTTTGGAAGCTTAGAAGTTCTTAGGCTTGAATCCGAGGTTGATTCGGTGTTTTGGTGTTGGTTTAGGTTTTCCAAAGGTTCGACTAAGTTCGGGTAGTGATATATGACTTGTGGGAATTGTTGGTTGACGTCCCGAGGGGCTCGGGTGGGTTTCAGATAGATATGGGTTGTGTTGCGCTCGTGATGTTTCGGCGTCGTTTCTTCAAGAATAATTGGTACCACATTAAGAAAATGAGCTCCAATTTATATTTTGATTGAAGCATAAGATCCCTATCATAATTACGGAGCTATAACAAAAAGAATCATCGAATTTGGACATCGTAGAGGAAGTTATGCTCATTTTAGTGTCGGAGAATAGAGCTGGTGCTGGTGTTTCGCAGGTGCGAGGTTGGGTCCGCACCGCGGAGCTGCAGGTGCGTAAAATGGTCCGCAGGTGCGGAATTGACAGCTGGAAATGCGCAGGTGCGGATATTTTGGTCAAACCTGCGAAAACCCCTGAGTATAGAAAACCAGACCGCGTCATTTTAGTATTTTGAGCATATCTTGAGTTCTAGAGCTCCGATTGAAGTGATTATTTCGGCGTTCTTCTCGTCTTTTCATCGGGGTCAATATATAAGTATTTTTTTTGCATTTTAATATGATTACTGAAGTTCATTTTTTTGAATTAATGTTTTGATTGGGGAAATTGGGGGGTTTGAAAGGAAACTTCTAAAATGAAAATTTATGATTTGATGACCAAATGATATCGGAATTGGATAAATTTAGTATGGGTGAACTCGTACTGGATTTTTGTAAAATTTGTCGGGTTTCGAGGTGCGGGCCCGGGGGTCGACTTTTGGGTTGATTTTTATAAATTCGTAAAGATTGAAGCTTTATTATTCGGAATAGTTCCTTATACAATTTATGTATGTTTTGAAGTTGTTTTGGTTGATTTTGAGACGTCCGGAGGTATTTCCGCCCGAGAAGTCTATTTTTGCGTACCCGGTTGTCATTTTTGAGGTAAGTATCTTGCCTAACCTTGTGTGGGGGAATTACTCCTTAGGATTTGAGTCTTCTATGTTGATTGTAGCCCGTGTACGCGAGGTGACGAGTGCGTACTCGGACTTATTTGCTAATAGGTTGGCCTTTTAGGATTCTTAGGTTCCTATATTTCCTGCATATGAAGTGGTAACTGTTATGGTCGAGTTCCTAGTTTCTAGTTTCACCTCCTCCTGTTTGAATTAGATTTTCTTGCTTTCGTTTCCCATTTGTTGATTATTTGATCTTACTTGACTTAACTGAATATTTCCCCTCTTTCACCACTATGCTATATTTTCTTTACAAACTGCCTAATTGATTAGAATTAGTATCATTTAGTCGTATAATTATTTAACAGAAATTGGAATAACTATATGTCGGTGTCAAGCATGCCCGTGAGTCGTACATGATGATTTACATGATTTGCCCTTAAATGTTACTTAGGTTTAGTTTACAATCACCCATATTGGCGGTATTTCCTTGGTGCTTCCTATTATTGAACATTTGTTGAAGCTGAGTTTATTCCATGAAGCAAATTGTTAGGCGAGATTGGTTATAGCTGTTTCCCTTGCCGGGATGATTGGTTCCTTATTTATTGACTTGAATATTGTGAATTGTTGCTATATTTGTTATGTTTTCCCCTCGTTATATTGTTTTCATTTGTACTTGGATTTCCCTTTAGTGGTTACTTCTTATGAGTGAGTTTTGCCACTATTATGATTTAAGTTCCCGTGTTGAATTGCTCGTCGCACCTTGCATTTTATCTTTTGTTTGTTGTTGTGCTTGTTGTGGCTTGTGCAATATTTTTGCCGTTTTCTGATTGTTTTCTCTCTGTTGTGCTGCATTGCATATTTAAATTGGGACTACGGAATGAGATCCGGGAGTTTTCCCCATGTACTGCATCGCATATTTAAATTGGGACTACGGACTGAGATTCGGGAGCTTTCCCCCTGTACTGCATTGCATATTTAAATTGGGACTACGGACTGAGATCCGGAAGCTTTCCCCCTGTACTACATCGCATATTTCAATTGGGACTACTGACGAGATTCCGAGAGCTTTCCTCCTGTACTGCATTGCATGACAAATTCTGAGTTACGGACTGAGTTCTGGTGGTTTTATCATTGAGGAGATTATGATCGAATGATATATATTTATACATATATATATATATATATATATATATATATATATACACACCTTGAAAAGTATAATTGAGAAACAATTATCTCCGGGAACAGTTATGTCTGAAGGACTTCTATTTCGAAAGTATATTTGAAAGGTATTTGTCTTGCAGAAAAATAATATTTGAAAAAGCAGTTATTGGGAAAGTACATTTGAAACCCCACATATTTTGAAGAAACTATGTTTCAAAGATTTCTCTTTATGAAAATATATAAATATACATCCGGAAAGAGTATGTTACAAAGAAGATTTCCCTATTTCAAAACGATTATATCTTTAAAGCTTTCGACATAAACTCACGATTTAAAGGTTTTCACCCGAGGGTTACCCAGCTTTAGTGAGTTTATTGGCTAAGGCCTGATGTGAACAAATTGATGCAGTACTGAGATGCTAGTGTTTTATTGTGTTAAATTTTCCGACTTTTGGCTTGCGTTCTGTCCATTCTTCTTGGGTATTTCTATATGTTGTTCCGCTGTTTTATATTGTTGCAATTCTTTCCGCATTATATTGTCATGTCGTTAATTATAATAGAAATCTTTAGATAATTATTTTCGTTCAATTTACATTTATTTCTTTTGCTTATTAGACCAGTGGGGTCTTGACTAGTCCTCGTCACTACTTCACTGAGGTTAGTCTTGATATTTACTGGGCACCGCCTTGGTGTGCTCATACTACACTTCTGTGAATTTTTGTTTTGCACAGATCCAGGTATTGATTGTCGCTAGTTGCGTGGATCATTGCCGAGGAGACTCAAGGTAAACCTGTTGCTGCATTCGCAGGCTTCGGAGTCACCTTCCTTCTTACTTCAACTGTACTTACCTATTTCTAGACAGTTGTATTTAGATTTTGTAGAAAGATTTCGTAGAGCTTATGACTTGTATAACCGGGTTTTGGGGAAATGTAACTTTTGTCAAGATTTCCATATCAAGACTATTGGATTTCCTTTGTTATTGTTGTTGTTCAGTGAAATGTTAGGCTTACCTAGTACCTAAGACTATGTGCCATCACGATACCCGACGGAGGGGAATTTGGGTCGTGACAAAGAGTGGTTAACAAGTATTAGAAGTTAAACGAATCAAGGATGTTGTAACCCGTATTTTCGAGTAAATCTTGAGGTGCTTAATATTCTCAAGAGGTCTTGTTTTAAGGTATTTGAACCATATAATATCCGTATCATAAGTTTTGCAGTCAAACGAGTTATGAAACAAAAATCGACAAAAGTTGTCGCAACTTACGTTCATAATTTTATTTAAACTTTAGGTCAAATATTACTAAGATTTTATTCCAGTTTACTTATAATTACGAGGTTATATACCAACCAAATTGAATATCTATGATTCTAGTTTCCAATGCATTAAATCGTTCGTCGACACGATCTCGGAGTAGAGAGATATTCCCATTTTCGCGACTGCGCCAAGTAGCTCTCTATGGGGCCCACATAGGTGGTTTAAGACATATGGTTATATATAAGATGCCTCAACCCTGTTTTAAGTCATTATTTTTAGTGTATTCAGACCTTAGAACCTTAAAAACACTCTCTCAAAGTTCTCTCGTGATCCAAGGCCCAAACAAAGGGCAAACAACACAAATCAAGTGTCGGGAATCCCCTGACGCTAGTAAGTTTCTTGTTTTTCTTGTTGTTGCTGATTTTTGTGTTGTTCCAGCTCGTATGGGAGGTTTTTTTAAGTGGTTTATGTTTTGTAAATACTCCCTCAGGTTTTTAATATCAACCCTATGTGATTTTAAGTCTTCTAAGTGATTCTAGTGTCGAAAAACCCTAATTGATTGCTAGTTTCACTTCCTTCTTCTTGTGGAAGCATTCGAGGGATATATTGTGGAATATTAAGGTCAAATTGGAGTTGTTCTTTCTTTTTAAAGGTGAGTAACCTCTTACTCTACATGTATTTAAGATTATCCATGTTGCGGCTAAGTCGTTGAAGCTAGAACTTGTGAAACATATATTTAAAGGCTTGGTAGTAATGTTGTTGGTAGGTGGACTGTTTTGGGAGGCTCAATATGATTATTATAGATGTTGTTTGGGATGTTTGGTGATTGTTTTTGACTTGTGAGAAGTCATATAAATAGGGGAGGTGTTGTTTGTTTCATCGTAAAATAGGATGGGATCGATACATAATAGCTACGATTCTTAAACGATAACAATAGTGTCATTTCAAGGTATGTAAGGCTATCCCTTTCCTTCTTTTGCACGACTCCGATTGTACATAAGGTAATGAACGAGCTTCCAAAGATACTACACTATTAGAAGCTAGCAGTACTTACATTGTTTCCCTTCTTATGGAACAATTGTTGTTGAGGTTGCTTCTCTTATTTTTATATTATCAATATTGTTGGTACTTCCTGATTCTTATAATATTCTTGATGAAGAGCTAGTCCTAATAACGTATACGGAGAATACCGACGTTACGCCACTCTTAAAGGTTCAGAATATTATTCTAATGAGTCCAACATGCATTATATATTTGTATCTATTTTACTCTACCGAGCCACGCTATGGTCGGCCGAGTACGAGGCCTATTGTATAACCACTGATCAGTTGAGTTTTACCGAGCTCCATGTCGCGGGGTACGATTCTACCGAGTCTTATGATGGTCGAGTACGTTTTACTGAGCCTATTACGGCTTGGTACGATATGATGATGATGATGCCCGCAGAGGCGTATGTTTTAAAAGTTTATGTATATATTTTTACTTATCATGCATTTCATGTCAGTAGCCCTCAGAGGTATCCAGATATTACGGGTTGTATATTCTCTATCCCTGTTTACATTAGTGTTATTACTTATGCTTTCCTGCCTTACATTCTCAGTACTTTATTCGTACTGACATCCTTTTTATTTGTGGACGCTGCATGTCGTGCTGCAGGTCCTGATAGACGGGTAGACGCAGCTCCCCCATTACACTAGGCTGCCCAGTTCTGCGGTTATTGACGAGATCCCTTCTCTGGACTTGCCGTGGTCTTGGTATGCATTTTTATTATGGACATTATGGGTATGTCGGGGCCTTGTTACGACAATATTGCAACACTTATGTTCCTTTAGAGGCTCATAGACAGGCGTCGACTCATGTATGGTTTGAAATGCCTTGTCGGCTGATTTTGTTGTATATTCTTTCATGGCAGTGTGGTAGCTCGTACCTTCTATATAGTTTCTTGGCAGTTTTTTCGCCCCACATTATGTATGTTCATGCCATTATCTTTCATTGTTGGTTGGTCAAGATCCATTTCTACCATTTATATTGATCTCGTCGGCCCTTGAAGATAATAAGGAAGGTTAGATAAAATGTACGTTAGTGCTCGGCAAGTATGGCCCAGGTGCTAGTAATGACCCTCCAGTTGGTTTGTGACACTAACAAAGGGCCGTGATGCCTACGCCCAACCGGATATCAGGGCATGGATCTCGTCCCGTATCTACAGCGGATCAATGATTAACGAAAAAGAAGATTTTTACCTCTTTTTTAGAATTGTACTTAGGGTAAAACTCCCCTACTATTCAAAGTTCTTATTTTTGCTCATAGTTCTTCATAAGTATTTGGCTTTGAATCGAGGGTAGAACAATACCTAAGCTCATATCCGAGCTCGGACCTAACCTCACAACTGGTTTGGTTGTTTATTCTATCTTTAATTCACTTATTTAAAGTTATCGATCACTTGTATTGAATTAGTCCACGTATCCTTAAAACCGCATATAAATTCAATTATTATCTATATTTGTAAGGGTAAAAAAAACATAGAGGACACTTTATTTAGAAACTATTAAGGAAACCATATGTGGGAAACTTCTCTAATCAATTTTAATACATATTCTTATATATTTTAGCCTATTCTAGGTATAATTTGAAACTTCTTTTAATCTATTAACATGGACTACTAAAAATATGCAAATTTCCGCCGAAAAATTCTGAGAAAATTCGCCGATAACGTCAAAAACGTTGACGGACATTATATTCCGCCGAAACTCCCTTTTCGACGAGTCAATTATTGACAGAACGGCCGTAGGAACTTTGCCTCTTTTTAGTAGTGACGGTATTAAGGAGATCCGTGTTAAAAACTGATTTGAGAGTGATATTCATGTTTATACCAAATTTAAATATTATTAGGTGAAAAGTAAAAATATAAAAACTCTATTGTTGGAGTTTTTCAAAAGCTTGAAAATTCATAACTGGGTTTTTATGATTTCTTGAAATTTTTAACAAATTGGTGATTTAGGTTTGTTGGATATCATTTGGAAGTTGGATTTAAAATTTGAAGCTATGCGACGAAGATTTAAGCTATTTGGTGATATTCTCTGTGAGCTGATTTTCATAGCAGACAATATTAGTATTTATGTAGAACATTATACAACTTTATACAATATTATAATGAATGTTTAATATTATATAATATTATATATAGGCTGTATAAAGGAAATTTGGCACGCCACAATTACTGCCAACACATTTTGGCAATATATTAGCCAAGAATTAGAATTAGATTTAGCAATTTAAGCCCAAACAATTTGGCATATATCATATCATCATTATATCATACTATATTGTAAGTAAGAAGTCTCAAAATAAAAAAAGAATTACCAAAGTATTCAAAGTTGAATCTGTTAAAAACTAAGTTAAAAGTAATAATATGAAACAAGAAAATAGACAAGAAATGTAGAGAGGAAGAGAGAACTATCTTATTTTTTCTATGTATTCAAGTATGTACAATATCACTTCATCCTCTATTTATAGTATTACACAGAGGTATACAAAAAAATATCATAAACATGACATTAAACATTTGAGATCATGGAGGAAAATCATGTGAATGTTATGGAGGTATGGGAGTTACAACCATAATGGTAAGAAGTAGGGGAGGTTAATGGAGAAGAGTAGTGTGTGTTATTTATTTAGGAGTTATGGACATACGCCATAATATAATATTTCATAACACTCCCCCTTGGATGTCCATAGATAATGTGCCTCGTTAAAACCTTACTAGGAAAAAAACCCCTGGGAAAAAAAATTCCAGTGAAGAAAAAATAGTACACATATCTAGTAGTACGCATTGCTTGCTCCTTCATTAAAAACCTTATCAGGAAAGCTCAGTGTGATAAAACCTTGGCTAAGGAAAAAAGAGTGCAACGCGTGCTATACTCCCCCTGACAAAAATATCGCTTGATATTTCGGAGACGATGAATTCCAATCTAATATAACAACTTTTCAATTGTTGAGGTCGGCAATGCCTTGTGAAGAAGTTTGCCAAATTATCACTTGAACAAATTTGTTGAACATCAACCATGTCTGAAATAGAACTTCGGTGAACTACATTTTATTTTTTCTCCTTCGATAGTCCTTCTTTTAATTGAGCTATGCATGCACTATCATCTTCAATGTAATTGGAGTTTTGTTGAATATAATAATATGGCAGTACCCTCACAGCCAAATAGATTATCTGAACAACAAATCATGCCCTGCATTTGTATAACCAACATAACCTTCAATGATTTTTTATATACGCATATCAAATTTATCGGGTATTGCCGGACTAAAATCTGAAATAAATTGTATCCACCACAAGGGAACATATTTCCGTATAATCAATGCCAGGACATTTACGTACTTGTGACACCGCACTTGCATTTTACTTTAAGGTGTTGGGACTATCAGTCCAAAACTTCACATTTTCCAAGTGAAGTCAATCTTGATTGCGTATTTTTCATTGACCAATCATTTATCTCTCCAAATTCCATGGCAGATTTGAGCCTCGTCAATATTAATAATTTTGAGTGCTATATTGTATCAATAATATCATCGATGATCATTTATCGGTTCCATCATCATACAATAAAGACATACTTGTCGAGATCTCATTATTTTCAGGTACCTGAGCCTCTTCCATGAGGTCTTATAAAATATTATGTCGCGGTGCTCTTATAGAGCACTTGCCTCCTTAGTATGACCATCTTTATCATTTGCTCCTCTCCTTCTTCAAGGAGTTTTATCTGCAGAACTGATTAGTCTATTATGCTTCATGTGTTACATAGACTATGTCTATCATGGACTTTATTCTATTTGGAGCATTAGCAGCTGAAATATAACATTTAACTTTAGATCAGCAAATACGCCTGGTAATATTTTGAAAATGAATTATCATTTGAACTTCAAGTTCACATTTTCTTGTACGAGGATCTAGATGTATTCATGATAATTCATTCCACGTATCACTTTTTCAACTACTAATTTTCTCCCTCTAATGCTAGGATCACCAACACATATCCCCAACTCTCTTTGGGGACCCATCATTGTGCATTGTGGAGGAACAATTAAATCATATAGCACATCCATATTTCTAGATAGAAATTATTTGGTTCCTAACCCTAGACCAATTAAAATAGGGAGAATTTATCATAACTCTTTGGCTAGATGCGTACAAGTGCTGTTGTATATTAAATAATACATCTCATACCAAATTTCTATTTGGAATTTTGTTCTCATAACAAATGGTTTAGCTATAATTGGAGGCATTCAATTTCTGCTAAATCAACTTGGATTTAAACCATTATTATCAAGATAAATCATCATAATTTATATTTTGAAACTGTGCTATAATATTGAGCAATCAACCTTGCAAAATACGAACTCCAAGTTGATAACAAACGTACATGTGACCATACAATAGATGTATCTATTAAAATCATATAATAGTAAATAGTACACATGGCAGGTGACTGGGCCCATAATATCACTTTTTATTCGTTTCAAAGTTTAAGGGATTCAATCCCAACCTTAACTAGTATATCATGAGAATAAGCAGCACAAGAGAATTCTTGAAGAATCTTCTATTTCTTCAATATATGCCAATGTGAATTCTTAATTAATTTTCGCATCATAATTGAACCGAGATGGCCACTGGTCATGCCAACTGATAATTATTTCAGTAAACATCTAATTTAGTTGTGGCAAGTGATTCCATCATCATGCTTATACATCTGTATTACAAATAGAAGAAAAGTCGGGTAACCTTTCATTTTTACCCGGTATGTTATAGTAATATGAAGATAATCAATCTTCCTTTTATTTATAGTCTCAATATGCCAACCATTTTTTGACTAATAAATTTGAAACTCAAAAAGTTTCTTTTTTAGGCTTACTACAATATAAATATCAAGAACAATTTCAATCATTATTGCTTTAGTTTTGCCTTTAATAACTTTTTATAAGACATGAAAAAAATATTTTTGGTATACAACATGTACACGACCAATGACATATTCATGTAACCATACCGTAATGTTCATTATTTTTCTTTCTCAGACCTCCCATAGAGGTGAGTTGTAGTATTTATTCAACCATACATAAATACATTCTTATGAATAATTAGAATCACATATATATTTTCACATTCACTTTCAGGAATGAGCATGCATTTATAATGCTTATCACAAAGTCACATTTTTAACGAATGGACTATAATCATGTGAACGTGTCTCGTATTAACAGACCACATTGATACATATTCCTTCACCTTTGAAGAACCATTTTAAAAACCATTATTGTTCTCCTTTTTACAATTACCATAATGATGATTGTTATTATTTGATCTTTGGCACGCCCACGTTCATTGGTCAACCACTTGTCTTTATTTAAACTTATTATGCAACGTTATCACATTCACTTCAAGAATGGAACAAATCAAGTGGGATAAACTTCATGCTTTTTCATGAAAAATATATTATTTTTCTTTAATCATCATTATATCATCAATATGGTGCATTGGGACTCAAACCCAATGTCTTACCCATATAAAGGCATGTTAGGCCATAATGAGTTGTGACTCAAATAACTCTTATAATCATAGTGCATCAAGACTCAAACCCGATGTCTTACCCTTATACAATGGCATAATAAGTCTAAGTGGACTCACCCTTGGGCCTTTCATGATATACTACTTTCTAATAATCAGTTATTTTTTGCCCGAACTTTAATGAAAGTTCATGTTGATCTTTTTCACGAACAACCACATGATCAAATATAAAGGGAATAAAAAGTATCTTAGTTATACATAATTTATTTTGACCACAACATAAATTTAAATTCGTATTATTTTTTCAGATTAAGTAGAAACCTTCTCAATAGTTAACCATTTCATAATCTTGGCTTGCAAACTATAGGAGCAGTATATATGGGAGATGATGTCAAGGCATCATAATATGCTCTTGTTTGTCACTCAAAAGAAGGTACTCAATATGTATACATCTGCACAAATGAAACTAAATTATTAAGTAACACAAATTAAACAAAGTCTTCAATATTAATGTAAGTTAATTGCAGAATTCATGGAAACTAAAATGATACTCCCTGTATAACATAAGCAAACACAACATTGATATGGCATACGAAATGCCCAGATTTTTACAGGCTCAACCAAATTGATTCAAGATTGTCAGCCATTTATAATTTCATTGTCAAATAAATTAACTTCCCACTTGGTTAGAGCTTCGTGCTGATAACGTATTAAAAACTAAGCTCAAAGTAATAATATGAAACAAGAAAATAGACAAGAAATGTAAAGAGGAAGAGAGAACTATCTTATTTCTTCTATGTATTCAAGTGTGTACAATATCACTTCATCCTCTATTTATAGTATTACATAGAGGTATACAAAAGAATGTCATAAACATGACATTAAACATTTAAGATCATTGAGGAAAATTATGGGGAGGTTATGGAGGTATGAGAGTTACAACCATAATGATAAGAAATAGGAAGAGGTTAATGGAGAAGAGTAATGGGTGTTATTCATTTAGGAGTTATGGACATCCACCATAATATAAGTTTCATAACAAAATCATCTTATTACCCCTTTATTTGAACTCTATAGGACTCCAATAATATATTTTGTACAAAAATGTAAATATGTATTCTAGTGTATATAGTTAGACATAAAAAGTTCCATAAGTCTAATCCAACAGTATAACTTCTCAACTTTAAAGTATCTAGACGTACTTTTAATCGTGCAATAAAGATAGATTAAAGAAAAGTATATGAATGAGATATTTATTGTATCATTAAGTTTATTTAGTGTATCTATTCCACTACTCATATGAGTATAATACATTGTACGCCGTCTTTTATATCCTCTAAAATTTGTCGTGATATCTTTTTGTATTTTTGACCAGATTAGTGGAATTTTAATTTGATTTGATTAGGATAACTGTTTACAAAACTTTTATTTTCTGATTTGACGAACGAAATGATGAAGTGCTTCTATCTTCCCCTTAATTCACTTAGAAAATAATTAATCAATCACCATGCTTACATCAATATTGTTCTGGTTGCAGATGTCTTTCACTCGATAAGTTCTTATTTTCATTTCTTCTTCACATTTTCACTAGGACAATGTTTCTTTGTTCTAAGGAAAATTATTTATGATTACATAGAGTCAAGGTAAGATCATGAAGTTTGAATGGTTTCAGTTGTACTTGTTTACCCGTAAAACGGTACAGTTGAATTTATACGTATTTTCTAGATAAGTGAATTAGTTTGATCCAGAATAATAATATAATTGAAGAATTATACAATACTTAGCCTTTAGCTGGAGACGAAATAACTGAAACAACAATTCTGGAAACAGGTTTCCGAGCACAGCAACAATGGAATCGAAAAGCAAGAAGATAAGATTGTATTAAACTTTGAATAGAATGTAGCATAAGTTGGTCAGAAAATTCGCGTCCTTTTTAATGATAACTGAGCTCAATATTTATAGCTATGTCTAGGGAAGAATGTCCTAGAATCTTGCCCCTCTTTTAGTGTCAATTATGAGGGTCATTGATGAAGATATAAGGGTGAACATAAATGCAAAATTCCCTGTAACGGGCAATCGTTCTTAATGCCACGAAATATTCAATATTAAATGTTACTGGGCGAAGAGTATTTATCACGTCTTTAAGAATATTATTCTTTCCGGTGACAAACAGAACAATTGCCTTCTGTCTTAGTCATACCCCTGTCTTGGGTTCCACATGTCCCTATTTTTGGTGGCCACGTGTTATAGCATATTTCACCCTGTATAGATAGTTCCCCTGCTTTCGGGTAATATAACTTTGTGTTACTGGGAGGTTGGTAGAAATACTCTTTTGGCGGGAATTACTATAACTTCCTCTGAAGGCTTCTAATGGTTGATTAGACACACGTCTCTCCGCATTTAATGCGCCGAACACGCGTCATCCCACGATTCAACAAACCTTTTACCATCTACCAAGGTAATCATGGACATGAATTTAGCCGCCAAAACTTTTACTTATACGCATCAACCTTTTCTCCTATACTTCGATAATTTTGCAAGCTTCCCTTATTCGACTTGCATTCTGCTCTTTATCTAATTCTCTTCAAGTAAAAACCTTTTCCTTCTTCCATACGATGGCTTCTTCGTCAAAGTGTACCAGGTTTTCAAAGAACATAAACAAGGCCGAGGATTCTGCTACTCCAAT
The DNA here is from genome assembly GCA_005239495.1 of Nicotiana undulata. Taxonomy (NCBI): domain Eukaryota; kingdom Viridiplantae; phylum Streptophyta; class Magnoliopsida; order Solanales; family Solanaceae; genus Nicotiana; species Nicotiana undulata. The sequence goes on from ML262041.1 coordinate 75,221, forward strand.
AGTAGGCTCCATCATCCCTAGAAGTCTTGTTACCACAAAAGACTCCGAAGAGAAATTTCCTACTACTAACTTTCGTACATGGGTCGTTAGTAGGTATCTTTCTTCCATCCATCCTTCTAGCATTCTTGCTATGAAGGAAGTCAGTCGCTCTCACGATTTGGACATTGTTGCTCCTGATTTATTGGAGCGAGTGACCTTACCCAAAGAGGGTCTTACATATTTTTATACGTATCCCTTTACTTTCGGTGTGTTCTTTTTGAGAGCAGAGCTTGAGTCTGTTGTTGTGGAGTTTTGCCTCCGCTACCAGGAGTGTTTGGCACAAGTAAGTCTGTGTGGAGGACGGTTGCTTGCCTTCGGCGTTTGTGCCATGAGGCGAGAGAAGAGCTAACCTTAGATCATATGATGAATCTCTATTCTCCCAAGATCTTTTGCAGGAGAATGATAAACCTTTGCAAGCATGGCCACCATGCTATGTTATCTATCATGGATTACGACAACGACCATGGATGGATGGAACGGTTCGTTGCAGTTTCCACCACCGATATCATTCCAGACGGCTTCATCCTTTCTGGCCGCTTGGAACCACACTCGTAAGTTTTTTGTTTAATATTTCTTTTATTAAGCTCTCTTCTATACAGTATTAATCCTCCATCCTTCGTCTACTTCAGCAACCCTATGGATCCGATCGGTGGGTGAAGGTTTGGATCTGTGGTTCTAGAAGATCTTGGAGGTTACAACGCCTGAAACTCGCTTGTGGAAAGAACTGGCTCCTAAATACGGGTGTAAGGCCAAAAATCATGGTAATTCAAACTCACCGCGTTTAAATATTTCATGTGAAGAACTTGATTGATCCCTTAGCTTCTACCTTGTCTATGAAATTAGTTCTACCCGCGGGCTCTGTTACTATCTCCGAGGAGGACATCTTGGCCGATCCTGCTGATGTGGCGAGGCTGCTTCAGGAAGAGCTTACTCGAACACATATATTCGGGCCTGCTTTTATTACAAGTGCATGATTATGGAATCCCCGGACGGAGGACAAACAACCAGAAAAAAGACAATCCTCTACGGTCGGGGAAAAGAATAAGATGGTGAAGACTGCTGCCCCCGAGTCATCTCCGGTAGTGATGATGACTGGCCCTCCTTCCAGGCCGGTCATAGACATCGTGATGATCGATGATGATGAAGAAGCTAGTGATGATGGAGCTTCTTTACATAGAATACGACGATCCTCATCATCTCAACATGATGCTCGACCTGTCGAGATAGTTACACCAACCGAGGACGATGTTTCTACACTTTGGGGTGAGTTTGTGTCACGACCCATTTTCGGGTTGTGATGGCGCCTGTCGTGGAACCAGGCTAGCCAACCGTTACAACAATACTCAATTCATTCACTAGAGAAATTTACTCATTATTGGCTCAACTCATAGAAATACGGAAATCTTTAATCATTCAAAACAGTCTAACAGAAGAAATAAGCTCCAACAATCAATCTAGGATCTGGAGTCACGCAGTCATGAGCTACTAACATCAATACAACTGAGAAATAATACTGAAGTTTTAAGTTTCCA
>ML262042.1:0-52838 GCA_005239495.1 Nicotiana undulata
TATGTCGCCTTAGCATTTTCCCTTTAAACCTGAGGGTCTGCCTAGAACTTCCCTTATAGGTAGAGGTCCTAAACTTCTCCAGGACCATTAGGAAGGGACGTGTAACAACACGCAATAGAGGTCGTTGACCAACACTCATTTTAATAACCTTTACGGGGTGGGAAGGGTAGATATAGACATGATGACCGGTGCGCTAATACCACGTGTAGACCCTCTTTAAGGAGTGATATACCGGGTATTGTACTGATGTGATCCATATGACAAACAACCTAGGACATCCCCTATCCCTTATATGCATATTTAGATTATAACTCTTTCAAAAACTTACTTAGNGAATCGTTCAAAACCCTTTACTTGCTTTAAACATTAATTGCCTATTTGCTACTTGTTCAAATTCACAAAGTTGTTTCGCCGGGAACCACAGTTGTGGATTCTGAGGGGTGCCTAACACCTTCCCCTTAGAATAATTTCAAGCCCTTACCCTGTCTCTGGTTATCTAATCTGGTTTGTAAATAACCCAAATAGGTGTCCTAACGTACCTTAACTCGTTAGGTGGCGACTCTTCTAATTCTTTCATACCCTTCCAAAAAGGAAACGAGTTGTCTCAAATAATGTCAAAAACCGTTGACCGACCCGAAAGGAGTTGGAAAAAGGGGGGCGTGACAGCATGGCGACTCTGCTGGGGATTTTAGGCTTTTAACATTTCAAACCTCTTTGTGAATTTGTTCCTCTTACCATTCCCCTTACGTTCAACTAATTGTTTATTTCCTTCAAGCATTTAATTTTCCTCAAAAAGCAAAACTGACATGCTTTCTTGTTTCTTTTCCATGTAATCGCTTTTAAATTATAACTATTGTATTTACTGTTTTCATAACGTGCAAATACATGACTACATGCCTTTACTGCTTATTTATTGCATAATCATGCTCAACATCATACTCCACTCGTGCCAAAACAAATCATATAGCAACGCTTGATGAGTGGTTGCGCGCTTCCTAATTTATCACCCCTAAATTTGGAAAGGCTTATTTACGGTAAAACTAGTCGATCAACGGTGCAGTCGATGGTTCCCCCTTGAGTTGTCCGCTCAAGGGTACTGGTCTAATACCCAATAGAAACCTTCCTCCGTTATGCTGTCGCATGCATCATGGTCAAACCTAGTTAGGCTAATGTGTTCCGCACAATGGCCTTTAAGACAGCCTTATCCAAAAGTCCATCGGGTTTTTCATAATCCCAACGGACGCAATCACGTTCTGTGCATTTATTTGGAGAACTAAATGCTTGTGTGCTAATCATAAGTGTATAAACATCCGAGTCTGGCGGGGGTAAGGGCCTAACCATTTTGTCTTGCAGAAATATGAGGCACGAAGTCCCTAGACTTGTCATGGTTTCCAACATTCACCCAAAGATTCTAAACTGGTGGGAGGACCTTCACTCTAGTGATAAGACACTTGTCAAGAAATACTTGGGTAACCTACAGTCACTCCTAGACATTCAACCCAACAACATGTTGATCGAGGCTGCCACTTTGTTCTGGGATAGCGAAAGAGCCGTCTTTCGTTTTGGGGAAATTGAAATGGCACCGTTGCTGGAGGAAATAGGAGGACTGGCGGGTCTAGTCTGGGAAACTCCTGGGTTGTTAATGCCTGAAAACCGCACATGCAAGGGTTTCTTGAAAATGATGGGTCTGAAGAAGAATGCAGAGTTAGAGTGTCTGAAGAAGTCGTACATTCCTTTCGAGTATTTGTATGAAAGGTACGGTCATAGAAAGTCATACCGTACCTATCATGACGAATTCGCCATCACATCCTTGGGGCACATTCACCGTAGGGTATTCGTCTTCATTATTTGCTTCCTGGGGTTGATCGTATTTCCAACAAAGAAAGAAAGGATCCAAACTAGGATGGATATGGTAACCAAAACATTGATGGAGGGAATTGATGGACAGACTTTCAGCATCGTCCCTATGATTATCTCAGACATTTATCGAGCCTTAGAACACTGTCAAAAGGGAGCTAAGCACTTCGAAGGCTGCAACTTGCTACTACAACTCTGGTTCTTAGAACATCTCCAAAAAGGGCCAGTACCGACAAGAATTTCCGCGAAGGGCATGGGACAACCACATCTCTTTCCATCACCCAAAGCGAATGACGTATATACATGACAGGTTTGCTCAGCCCGAGACTGCCAAAGAGTGGGTAGAGTTCTTCAATAATCTGACAGAGGAGCAGGTACATTGGATGTCCGAGCGGTTTCCAACAGATGAATTCATCGTCAGGTCCAGGGACGCACCATTCTTGGTGCTAATCAGTTTAAGAGGAACATATCCTTACGTCCCTCTCCGGGTTATGAAACAAGCAGGCAGGAAGCAAATTATACCAAGGGTCAACAAGATGAGCCATTTGCGAGCCGACTTTCAAGATGATGATACTCCTCACAAGTGCCAAGCCCAACACATGTGGCACTGTAAGATCATAATGGAAAATGAAACGATCGAACCAGATAGATATCATGCAGGCTATACACCTTTCTACTCAGGGTGGTTAAAAGATAACTGGGATGGTCTAGGCAGGCCAGGGTTCATCCGAGGCCACAGGATCATAGATGAAAAAGCTGAAGCTCGGGTCAAGTATAATCAACTGCGCAACAAGATCCATGAATGCGAGAACGAGCACCGTGAGATACACGAAACCAACAAGAGGTTGATTGAAGAATGGAAAGACATGGCCGTCCGTTCCAACAGAAAGCTGGAATACTTGGAGCGAGGCATAGTCGAGATGGAGGGTAAGATCGTCAAGAGGGTTGAAGACTGCCAAAAGGCTGAGGGGAACGAAGGTGGACATCTGGCCAGAGCATATCTACTGCTAGGACTTCACGAGCTGGGAAACCTGTTCGAAGGAATCAAGGATGCCGAGTCTGGGGAAGGTCCTTCTGGGACCAAGTAGTATAGGATTTCTTTCGCTTTATTAGTGTAATAAGGCCAATGGCCATTAGTGACTTTATTTCTTATTTTAGTATCGTTTTGGGTTCGTCTATTTTCTTACATTAATAAAATGAGGCATTTTGGCATCCAAGTTCTCCAAATTAAATTGTCGCTAGGGCTACCTCGGGAACAATGAGGTTCCCAAATTAGGACACACTTTATATTCCCGCACTATGTGTTTAAATATCGCAATACTTTTTCATAATCCTCACTAACTTGGCTACCTTTTTTATTTTTGCTTTATTTTTATTTTTCTTTGATTATTCCCCTCCCCCAAAGGTTGGTTCGTGCACTCTGGCATCATTATCATATTACACAAGATCCAGGGACCCTCCGCCTTCTCCTCCTCCCATTCCTCCTAAAGGCAAAGGCAAAGGCAAAATGGAAGATTCAGGCAACATCAGAAAAGAAAACACAATGCTGGTTGAACGAACAGAGGATCCTAACGATCAAGGTACTCAGGTTCAGAATGAGGCTATGGAACAACTCGAGCAAATGTTGGTGAAGCTCCAAGAAGAGCTTGAGCAAGTCCGGAATATGGCAAACCTATTCTTCTCACTCAGTGTCCCTGATGTCACTCAGAATCCCATACCTCCTCAAAACACCCCAAACAAGCAAAATCTTCCCAACACTCATCATCACATAACTCCACCGAAAAATCAAACTATCCCACCACAGCACCAGCACGATACCTGCCATACTTCGAGAAACACCCCGATAATCATTCCTGAACCGCAAAACTCCACAAATGACCACCTTTACACCCAAGCACCAGGCAATCACAACAACCCATTTACGTGGAGACTATGCCATAATCCACCCAACCCATTTCATACACACCCGAATCCAGCGAGAAGGATTTGCTTATCAAGAATCTGGCTGAGGAACTCAAAAAGCTAACCAGTCGGGTTCAAGGCGTTGAAGGAAGCAAATGAGTTGAAGGACTGAAATATGAATACCTCTGCATACAGCCCGATGTCGAACTACCCAAGGGGTAAAAACCTCCTAAGTTCGAGATGTTCGATGGTACAAGTGATCCGAGGGTCCATCCGAGGACCTAATGTGATAAACTGGTTGGAGTAGGAAAAGATGAAAAGATTCGCATGAAGCTGTTTATGAGGAGCTTAATAGGGGATGCCCTATTTTGGTACATCAGCTAAGACCCCAAGAAGTAGTCAAATTGGGTGGGCATGGCGTCAGACTTCATGGACCAGTTCAGGTTTAATATGGAGAATGCACCAGATATGTTCTACATTCAGAATCTTAAGAAGAAGCCCACGGAAACCTTTCGCGAGTATGCTACTCGCTGGAGATCTGAAGCAGCTAAGGTCAAGCCCGCCTTAGACGAAAAGAAAATGAATAAGTTCTTTGTCCGAGCTCAAGACCTACAATACTTGAGCGGTTGATGGTGATCGAGAACCATAAGTTCTATGATATTATCAAATTGGGTGAAAGGATTGAGGAAGGAATCAAAAGCGGTATGGTCACCAACTTTGAAGCCTTACAAGCTACAAATAAGGCCCTACAGTCGGGCGGTGTGTCCAAGAAGAGGGATGTGGGAGCTGTGATGGTTGCACAGAGAACCAAATCCCCACTAAAATACCAAACCTACCAAACACCTCCACTCACATATCAGCCAACACCTTCATACCAAGCACCCTCGCCTACATACCAATCAACACCTCCAACAACATATCAGTCATCTCCACCACCCACCTATTAGCCGCAATCTCCCCGATATTCCCAGCCCGCTCCTGTTTACCATACTTATAACTATCAACCATCCCACTATAAGTCACCCCCTGCTCGCCAAAACTTCCCTAGACCTCGACCAAACTTTGAACTCAGACCTCCTAAACAATACACCGCCATTGTTGAACCTATCGACTAGTTGTATGAGAAACTGAAAGCGGCTGGTTTGTCGCTCCAATCCCTGCTGCCGCAACACCTGAGAATCCTTCCCTGTGGGTTAACCCAAATAAGTCTTATGCATACCACTCCGGCATGAAGGGACACACAATTGATGAATGCCTCTCCCTGAAGGATAAGATACAGTCCCTGATCGATAACAATATCATTGTAGCAAAGGAATCCGCTCCCAATGTCCCCACCAATACACTCCCAGACCATAAGGGTGGAGGCGTCAATATGATCGAGGTAGAAGAAGATTGGGACCCAGAGGGGTCGATGGGGTTGATCATAGAAGGTGATTACCCAAAGAAGTCGGCGTTTACTCTTAATCCAATCATAGTCCAGATTCAGCCATCTGGAGATACTGAGGTAGCTGGGTCAGTACCTTTTGAGTTTGAAGCAGCACCACCTGCAAAGGCATCTGCGCCAGTTGAGGTTGAAGTTACGCCACCTTCGAATGCGCCTGCACCATTTGAGGTTGCGGTTATGCCACTTGTTAAGGCACCTGTTCCATTCGAAGTAAGGATAGCTGCACCAATCACAGTGGCGGTGTCAACCACGCCACCTTTCTACACCAACGTTGTACCATGGGATTATGTAGCTGAGGCAAGAAGAAAAGGGAAAGTCAAGATAGAAGAAGCTACCGCTGCTCAGGGAATGACAAGGACCGACAGGGTCTATACACCTGAGCACTTGGCTGAATCGAGAAAGCGAGCTTCCAACAGGCCACCCGTCATTGATATAGGCCCAGATGATCTTTGGAGGAAGGTGCATGACAAATAATACTCCGTCATTGATCAGTTGAACAAGACACCAGCTCAAATATCTATTCTTTCCTTGCTGCAAAATTCAGAGACACATAGAAATGCTTTGATGAATGTACTCAATGAAGCATACGTGCCAAACAACATCACCAGCGGGGAAATGGCCAATATGGTGGGTCAAGTGCTGGAGAGTCACAAGATTACTTTTCATGAAGACGAGCTTCCGCCCGAGGGATTGGGTCATAACAAAGCCCTGCACATCACTATGTAATATGAAGATTATTTCATCACCAGAATTCTGATCGATGGGGGATCCAGTCTCAATATATGTCCATTGACAACGCTTAAGAAATTAGGCAAAGGGCTGTACGAGATAAGAGAAGGGTCGATGAATGTGAAGGCTTTCGATGGTTCACAGAGGTCCACCACCGACGAAATCAACCTTTGTTTGCAAATGGGGCCCACATGGTTCGAAGTTGACTTTAAGGTGATAGACATATCGGCGTCCTATAATCCGCTACTAGGACGGCCATGGATCCATGCCGCAGGGGCCCTGGCGTCAACGCTGCATCAGACAGTGGAATTTGAATGGAACCATCAAGAAGTAATCATCCACGGAGATGGGAGCAACCCTATTTACAGTCGCCAGGCCATTCCAGTAGTTGAAGGTAGAAGGAAGCTGGGAGGAGAGACTTATCACCACATTGAACGGGTCAATGCGATAGACAAGTACAAATGGTGGGATAGTAAGATAGAGAGAATGATGAACTGGAGAGGGTACGAGCCGGGTAAAGGGCTCGGCAGGAACCTCCAAGGCATCTCCAAGTCGATACAGGTCAAACACCATGGCACCACTTTCGGGTTAGGGTACAAATATACTTGGGAAGAGTTCAAGAGTTGGTCGCCACCCTGGCGCAGTACTTATTACCCATTGGAGTAGCCAATACCACAGCTGGAGCAGACTTTTCAGCAGACCGATATGGGGGTCAGAGGAAGAAGAAGCACTGGCAGCGCTGAAGAACCTATTTTTGGAAGACGACGACTGTGTCATTTTTTAGGAGGAGGGGGAGGAAGGCCCTTCCATCCAGGCCGTGAGCATAGGAGTATCTCTCAAGAATTGGACTATCAGGACAGCCAGGGCCCGACAAGCCTCGGGGTAGCAAGGCTAAACAAGCATTGTTCATTTGTTTTACTAAATGATTTCCTTTTCGCACTTTTTCTATTCATGTAGTAAGAACTTCAATGTTCAAAACGTTTGTTCAATTTATCAAAAGCACTTTTATGTTTTATGAATCTATATTTATTATTATCATTTTTTTCTCTCATTACTTTATCTACACAACATTACTATTACTTGTCTTGATGAACCGATGGTTGTGACATGCAACGAGATAACGCAACAAACGGACATCGATTCAGAAGAAAAAGATGATATACCTCACGAAATCATCAAAGAAGTCAAGAATTTTGAAAACAGACCTAAGTCCAACCTGGACGAGACCAAAATTGTCAACTTGGGAGATTTAGAAAATGTCAAGAAAACTCGCATCAACATTCATTTGTCGCCGTCAGAGAAGAAGGAATACACAGAGTTCTTGAAGGGGTATGAGGACATATTTGCATAGTCGTACCACGACATGACTGGTTTGAGCACATCCATAGTAGCTCACAGATTTCCAACCAACCCAATGTGTCCACCGGTAAAGCAAAAGCTCAGAAAGTTCAAGCCCGACATGAGTTTGAAAATCAAGGAAGAAGTCACCAAGCAGATCAATGCCAAGGTTCTCAGGGTAGTGGAGTATCCGACGTGGTTAGCTAACATTGTGCCAGTGCCAAAGAAAGATGGGAAGGTTAGAGTCTACGTCGACTACCGGGATCTCAACCGGGCCAGTCTGAAAGATGACTTCCCTTTGCCAAACATACACATCCTGATTGACAATTGCGCCAAGCATGAACTACAGTCATTCGTGGATTGCTTCACAGGTTACCATCAGATATGGATGGATTAGGAAGATGCTGAGAAAATGGCTTTCATTACGCCGTGAGGAGTCTACTGCTATAAGATGATGCCATTCGGCCTGAAGAATGCTGGGGCCACCTACATGATAGCTATGACCACTATCTTCCACGATATGATACACAAGGAGATCGAGGTATATGTGGACGATGTCATTATCAAGTCCAAGAAAGCTATCAACCACATAGAAGATCTGATGAAGTTCTTATATAGGTTGTGAAAATACAATCTGAAACTAAACTCCGCGAAATGTGCATTCGGGGTTCCTGCTGGTAAATAGCTCGGGTTCATTGTCAGCCATCGAGGGATAGAATTGGATCCGTTAAAGGTCAAATCCATCCAAGAGTTACCACCGCCAAGGAACAAGAATGATGTGATGAGTTTCCTGGGACGTCTCAACTACATCAGCCGGTTCATAGCACAGTCTACAGTTATATATGAACCGATCTTCAAGATGCTGAAGAAGGATATCGCGACCAAATGGACCGATGATTGTCAAAGGGCCTTCGACATAATTAAGGAGTACTTGTCAACGCCGCCAATCTTGATACCACCTGAGCGAGGTAGACCTTTGCTATTCTACCTTGCAGTATTAGATGGAGCTTTCGGCTGCGTTCTGGGGCAGCAAGACAAAACAGGCAGAAAAGAGCAAGCCATTTATTTCCTAAGCAAGAAGTTCACTCCGTACGAGGCAAGGTATTCTCTACTGGAACACCTGTTGTGCTCTAACTTGGGTAGCCCAGAAGCTGAGGCATTATTTCAGTGCCTACACAACATATCTCATATCAAGGATGGATCCCTTGAAGTACATCTTTCAGAAGCCCATGCCCATTGGCAAGTTGGCCAAGTGGCAAATCCCGCTGATTGATTTCGACATTGTCTATGTGATTCAGAAAGCGGTCAACGGACAAGCATTGGCAGACCATCTTGCTGAGAACCCTGTGGATGGAGAATACGAACCCCTGAAGACGTATTTTCCCGATGAAGAGGTATCATTCATAGGAGTAGATATTGCAGAATCCTATGATGGTTGGAGAATGTTCTTCGATGGAGCAGCGAATTTCAAAGGAGTCGGAATTAGAGCTGTCCTGATATCGAAAACTGGTCAACATTATTCGGTACTTGCTAAACTCAGATTCCCCTGCACCAACAATACGACGGAATATGAAGCCTGCATATTAAGGCTCAACATGGCCATTGACATGAACATACAAGAGCTGTTAGTGATTAGCGATTTCGACTTGTTCATACATCAGGTACAAGAAGAATGGGCTACTAAGAATTCCAAGATACTATCGTATCTGCACTACGTGCATGAGTTAAGAAAGAGGTTTACAAATATGGAATTTCGGCACGTCCCCAAAATTCAGAACGAGTTCGCCGATGCATTGGCTACTCTGTCATCTATGATACAACACCCAGATAAGAATTTCATCAATCCCATTCCAGTAAAGATCCATAGCCAGCCAGCTTATTGCGCCCATGTTGAAGAAGAAGTAGACGAAAAACCTTGGTTCCATGACATCAAATAGTATTTGGCAAATGGGGAATACCCAGAACTTGCAAATCACGTTCAGAAACGCACGCTACGAAGATTATCCAACAACTTCTTTCACAGTGGAGGAATCATGTACAGGAGGACTCCCGAATCGGGACTATTGAGATGTGTTGATGCAAAGGAATCCTCCAAGCTACTTGAGGAGATACATGTTGGGACCTGTGGCCCACATATGAATGGTTTTGTCTTAGCAAAGAACATACTCAGGGCAGGTTATTTTTAGATGACCATGGAAACAGACTGCATCCAGTATGTCCGAAAATGCTATCGATGTCAGGTACATGCAAATATGATAAAGGTACCTCCAAACGAGATCAATGCAACAAGCTCACCATGGCCGTTTGCCGCCTGGGGCATGGACGTTATTGGACCAATCGAACCTACCGCCTCCAACGAACACAGGTTCATCTTGGTAGCAATTGATTATTTCACTAAATGGGTAGAAGCAACATCCTACAAAGCGGTGACTAAGAAAGTCGTGAAAGACTTTGTCTGCGACCGTATTGTTTGTCGATTTGGAGTTCCAGAATCAATCATCACCGACAATGGTTCCAATCTCAACTGTGACCCGATGAAAGCTATGTGTGAGACCTTCAAAATCAAACACAAGAATTCCATAGCCTATAGACCTCAGATGAATGGAGTTGTAGAAGCTTCCAACAAGAACATCAAGAAGATATTAAGGAAGATGATAGAAAAGCACAAGCAGTGGCATGAGAAGTTATCATTTGCTTTACTGGGATACCGTACCAAGGTCCGCACATCAATCGGGGCAACCCCTTACATGCTAGTTTATGATACAGAAGCTGTCATTCCCGCTGAGGTAGAAATTCTTTCCCTAAGAATCATACAAGAAGCTGAGCTCAGCGATGCAGAATGGGTAAAGAGCCGTTATGAGCAACTAGCCCTCATAGACGGGAAAAGAATGAACGCAGTATGCCATGGTCAACTTTATCAGAATAGAATGACCCGAGCTTTCAACAAAAGTGTCAAGCCTAGACAGTTCACATCGGGGCAGCTGGTGGTAAAGAAGATCTTTCCACACCAAGATGAAGCCAAAGGGAAATTCTCTCCCAACTAGCAAGGTCCGTATATGGTTCACCGAGTGCTGACAGGATGAGCACTTATACTTGTAGAGATGGACAGAGAATTCTGGCCAAAGACAATCAATTCAGATGCAGTCAAACGCTATTATGTGTAATCTTTATGATTTTATCGATGATGTAAATTGAACTACGCCTGACCTGATTCCTGTTTAAGAGGGGATACATAGGCAGCCCTATGGGTTCGGTCAGAATTCAATAAAAAATTCATTTTCCCCCCAATTGGAAACTGGGGCAGAATTTTGAGGAGGACCCTCAAAATTCCAAAGCAAGTTCAGCCAATCGTCGCATGTGCAACAGTCAACCCATCAAACTGGGGCAAAATTCTGAGGAGGACCCTCAAAATTCCAAAGCAAGTTCAGCCAATCGTCGCATGTGCAACAGTCAACCCATCAAACTGGGGCAAAATTCTGAGGAGGACCCTCAAAATTCCATAGCAGGAGAGGTTGCAAGGTATTGAACCGTGTCACGGTCGTTAATTCATCTAAAACTATTTCAAATTATATGTTTGTGTTATATATTTACAAAATCATGCATACTTACTCTTGAAAACAACTTTTTTTAGCAAAGGCTACCCCAATGATACGAACAATGTCATCAGATCAAGCAGTGCAAGTTAAGCAAAGCTAGCGGGTATACGAACCAACCTTCCCCATTTATAGAACTTACGATTTTTCTTTGGATACATGCACTAAGATTGAAAAATCCCAAAACATACCGTCCGCCCGAGGGACGAACATGTTCAAAGATACGATTCTCAAAACCATCGCACCTGCCTACATTTATGACCAGCACAAACAAACGATGCTCCATAATCGCAACACTCACAACAGTCACAATACCACAATTTATTACCAGCTAAGAATCTCCACTGTCATCTATTTAATTTTGCATAAGGCTACCTTTCTGCCTTCCGAGACTAAGCTCTATCTCCATCTGCATGAGGTTAAGCTCTACCTCAATCTTGCATAAGACTACCTTTCTGCCTTCCATTTGCATAAGGCTACCTTTCTGCCTTCCGAGACTAAGCTCTATCTCCATCTGCATGAGGTTAAGCTCTACCTCAATCTTGCATAAGACTACCTTTCTGCCTTCCATTTGCATAAGGCTACCTTTCTGCCTTCCGAGACTAAGCTCTGTCTCCATCTGCATGAGGTTAAGCTCTACCTCCATCTTGCAAAAGGCTACCTTTCTGCCTTCCACTTGCATAAGGCTACCTTTATGCCTTCCAAGACTAAGCTCTGTCTCCATCTGCATGAGGTTAAGCTCTACCTCCATCCTGCATAAGGCTACCTTTCTGCCTTCCACTTGCATAAGGCTACCTTTCTGCCTTCCGAGACTAAGCTCTGTCTCCATCTGCATGAGGTTAAGCTCTACCTCCATCTTGCATAAGGCTACCTTCCTGCCTTCTTCTTGCATAAGGCTACCATTTCTGCCTTCCTACCTGCATGAGGATAAGCTCTGCCTCCAATTTACTTTTTCATCGAGACTAAGCGCTGTCTCAAGCACTATTCACTTCACTTTCTTTCGGGCTAAGCTCTGCCCTTCAATTCGCAAGACTAAGCTCTCTCTTGTCAGCATCATAATACTACATTTCATGGGCTGAAATATCGCCAACCTATCCAAAGGCGTCATCGTTCGGAGGCACCATCTTCATAGACTGAGAACACCATGTCATGGCATGAGGATCTCTCTCAATTTTGCATATCATTATTCGAAGGCATCATCGTTCGGAGGCATCATCTTCATGGCCCGAGAACATCATTTCATGGCCTGCGAATCCTTCATCAAACAACTCATGGCCCAGGACATCATGGTCCAAGGACGTCATCCTTAACCGTCCGTAGACGACATTCATGGTCCGACGGGAACTTGCATCATGTTTAAATTACGCACAATATACACTTGTATTGTCTTATTTTCAGGTAATCCGGCAGGCAACGTCTATCCTAGCAGGAGCGATCCCGCTCCAGTTCTCCTAACCATTCCCGTAAATCGTTTACTCATCCAGCCCTATATGTTGTGTCCGTTCTTGTAAAAATTCCATCGGTATACTTCACTGATGATTCCTGAACTACATACGGCTTGATTCCTGTAAAACCAGGGATATGTAGGCAGCTCAAAAACCAGGGTGCGGTCTAAATCCCTTCAAACTGTTTCACTCGGTCAAAATTGGCCATCATATCTTTACCCGACAACTCTTTCATCCTTTCCGGGTAAAGAGGGGCAACTGCTGATACCCAATTTTTCCTCAAATTATTTTAATTTGCATATATACCTTCAAAATCAGGTTTTCATAACAATTGGTATTTTTCCATAATTTTTCCATATTTTTATTAATTTATTTTTAATTTATCCAATATCTTATTCCAAATAATTAATTATAAAATTGCATTACAAATAATTTTAAGCATTTCTTGACTTAATATATTATTTTTGGTCCTGTTAAAATTAAATTATTTCACAACTAGCCAAATTGGCACGTTTTGGCTATAATTGCAATAACTTTGCAATTATAGACTAATCATATTTTTATGCTATTTTTACTCAATAACGAGTCATTTTATATTTTAAATACTAATTAATCATTTTGATTTAATTTTATTAAGCATCAATTTTATTTTTATAATTATTAGCTATTTTTATAAATTATTTATCTATTTTAATTGGGTGTTTAATAGTTAGCCACTATTATTTAAAATCTAGCCTAATTAAAACCGGACCCCTGACCCAATTATTTAACCCAATAACCCAGCCCAAACCTAAAATCCTACCCGACCCAAGCACCTATTAATCTGAAGCGTTGATTAATTCAAATCAACGGTCCATATTCCCCCTTATCAAAATTAAACCTACACGACTACCCCCTCCCCCCCATCTCTCATTTCTCCCTCTCATTTTCACTCAGCCGTCTCTCTGAGTTCTCTCATCTCCCTCTCTAAACGCTCCACCTACTGAGCCCCTATCCTCCCTTCTCCGGCCACCTCTTTGCCGGAAACCATGGAGGTCTCACCTCCTATCAGCCTTATGGCTCCCCCCTGTGCACTTGTGTCACCGTTTGAGGCTCTCAAGTGAACCAGAGGAGATTCAACTCATCTCTCCGATCTCATGCCATTTTTCCTGCCATCTATGGCCGTTCGAGTAAGATCTATCACTTTTCGGCCAAAGACCGGTAATATCTATGAGTTTTCTTCTTCTTTTCTGGGTTCTTTTGGAAACCCTAACCTCGAACCCTCCGATTTCTTTAGATCTGTAACGGATCTATGTATGTTATGAGGTTTCCATGTTTTCTTCAAAAATCTCCCTGCTTTTAAACGATTTCTTCACTTTCAAAATTAGGGTTTCTTAACCCCTTTCAAAAAACGATTCTTCTTTTGATTTTAAGTGTTTTCTACTGTGTTTGAACGATTCTCTTATGCTTTTTCTTGCTATCTGATTTATTATGCTAAAAGCCCTAATTTTGAGGCTGTCTCTGATAATAGGCGCGATTAATCTGTATGTGTACATGTTTCTCATGAACATTATGTGCTTTCATGTATGTTCTATGTATTCTTGTGCTCCAACACCAGAGGTTCCTGATGAGAACAAATTGTAAGGCGTTGAAAGAAACCCTTAAGAAAGATGTCCCTCGCTGCAGCTCTAATTGTTGTTAGAGTTTCTGATTCTCTACTGTTCCTTTAATTATTTACTTAGGGTTTTGCTGTTTTTTGTTCAACATGTGCTATTTATCGTTTAATAGGTCTGATTAGTTGTTTATTTGATTTTTTGCATAATACTCTTTACTGATTTTAGGTATTTTCCTTAGAACTGTGATATTTTCCTTAGAACTGTGATTTTGTGTATTTTCCTTAGAACTCTTTACTGATTTTGCCTGTTTTCTTACTTGTGTGACATTTGCCTCAATGGATAATTGATTCCCTGTGATTTCGAGGGATCTCTTACTGATTTTCAGAATTATTTTCTACCTTATTTTATGTATGAATATGTTGTCAATTACTTTTATACATTTTCCTTACTTGATACATTTTGTATTTAGTCCTAATTGCATGCCATATACTTTTTCTACTCCTATTATGATTAAATCAACTTTTCAATTGATTCTCTTTCCTTACTTATCCCTGTGGTATCCGTTTGAACTGTGACTCCCTAATTGAAGGGAGTACTTGCATTGATTGGATTCTGATTGTGATTATTTCTATAATTGTGTTAAACTAGTACTTGTTACCATATTCTCTACTCATTTTCAAAACTATAAATACTCTATTCTCTCCTTAGCATAACACAAAAAACAAATACTATTCTAAACTCCCACACACACACATACATACTCTTCTTGCTCTACTTTCTGACTGCTTGCTAATCTCAGTCGGCTGCAAGCCAAGACTGAACATTATACTCTATTGCACTTCACTCTGTGGTTATTTCTCTCTTAATTGGTATATCTCCAGTTTAGTTTAAAGCCTCAAAACAATATGTTTCTTTAGGTATTGCAATTCCTCCTATCTCTATTGTGTTTCTACTTGTGGTTCTGTTGTGTACCCTGTAATTAGCATATTTACTTTCACTTTACTAGTCTGATTGCTAAACTGTACCCCCCTCCCTTAGATTCAGCATGTTACTCCCCTTTAGCATCCCCTCAATATGATTCTGTTAAGTTCCTAGCATGAACATCTTTGTGAGCAAAACTGCTTCTGTTATTGTTGAGTTCTGGGTAAGTCTGCAACACTTTAAGACTTCTCTGATTGTAACTTGTATGCAAATTTGTTTACCTATTCCTATGCGTGTCCTATTTGTCCCCAATCCCTTCAGTCTCTGTTTGTGATTGCTAAACTGGTTTGGTTCTCATTTCTTGTGTTCTGTTCTGATCTTGATACTTTCAAACTGCTTCTTTGGTTATAGTAAAAAAAACCTTTTGTTGTTTTTCCAAAACCTATTTTCAGAGACTGTTTTCCAATACAACCTTTTCAAAACTATGTCAAGCACTCTCACATATACTATTAGAAGTCTAGGTTCTTCCCCTTTAATGTGTGACTGCTTTGGGATCCCTATGAGATCCCTATGAACTCTGACACATTAGAGCTAGCCCTTCCACACTGAACTTACTCAGTATGGTTATGAAAATCTGGGTGTGAGAACTGCCTGGGACCCCTTGAGATCCTTAGGGAACTCGGACACACCTGGACTATATGAAAGGTTGTGAACATCAATGGCATTGAGAAATTCTGGAGATTTTGGGCCTATCAGTAGGCTCCCTATAGTGTAACTTCTTCTTTTCTTTATTCAGTTATGTAATTTATGCAAACGGCCTGTAATAATTATTGTAAACAAACTCTTTGGGGATGGATAGTGAAAAGGGAGGGGTAAATATGTATGCTATAGCTGTTAAAGGGTAGAAATCATGCTATTAGGCTTTATTCCCTATTTGTGCAATAGAAACCATGCTTAGGACTCATGTGCGCAAGATAATGCATTAGATAACATGTTTCCTAGGCTTTATGATTACTGTTTCAGCATGTTCACCTTACTGTCATATCACTTAGAAAATCCTGTGCTAGAGTATATGTGCTAATAACTGGGGTTTTCTACAATCATGTTCTGCGCTGTCATGTACACTTAGGGATCCTGCTTTAGGATAAATCATAAACATGTCAACTCCGCATATTCTGGAAGCATGCTTAAACATTTTAACAGTTGTGCATTTAGAAAATCCTGCTTAGGTTCTGCATATACATCATTTTGTATCTCTGTGCATTAGATACCATGTCTTTAGGATTGCATTCATATCCGCTTAGGCACCTCTAGTCTAATTACTGATAAAACAACTTCACTCAATTCTCGCAATCAACTGGCATTAATTATGAGTTCTGAACATTTAGAACAGCATGTTTAGGAAATACAATTCCAAACAGTTCTTCTCTAAATAATTCTGGCAATTGGTATATTGTTTCCCCGCCTAGGCAAGCCTTAGGTGATTAAATGGCTTAAAACTGGGTATCTGCTTCTTTGCACATGCTTCTTAATACTCAACAGGTTATGAAACATTAGTAGGCAAACTGATTAGGCCTTTCTGGGCTATACAACAAACCTGCTTCTCTGTTATATTCTGAATTCACCTAGATATCATGCCTTAGGATTCTGAAATTAAATACTATCCTTAACTGTCTTTGAGTCGTGCTGTCTATTTGCATTTCTTGTTGAGGTATACTTGAGCCTTTACCTGCTTTTCTATGTTCCCATTTAATTGTAGTCCTATATGTTTTTGTATGTCGCCTTAGCATTTTCCCTTTAAACCTGAGGGTCTGCCTAGAACTTCCCTTATAGGTAGGGGTCCGAAACTTCTCCAGGACCATTAGGAAGGGACGTGTAACAACACGCAATAGAGGTCGTTGACCAACACTCATTTTAATAACCTTTACGGGGTGGGAAGGGTAGATATAGACATGATGACCGGTGCGCTAATACCACGTGTAGACCCTCTTTAAGGAGTGATATACCGGGTATTGTACTGATGTGATCCATATGACAAACAACCTAGGACATCCCCTATCCCTTATATGCATATTTAGATTATAACTCTTTCAAAAACTTACTTAGATAGTAAATATTTTCAAACCTTAGTAACACATGTGTGCTTAGACTGCGAATCTTTCAAAACCCTTTACCTGCTTTAAGCATTAATTACTTATTTGCTACTTGTTCAAATTCACAAAGTTGTTTGGCCGGGAACCACATTTGTGGATTCTGAGGGGTGCCTAACACATTCCCCTTAGAATAATTTCAAGCTCTTACCCTGTCTCTGGTTATCTAATCTGGTTTGTAAATAATCCAAATAGGTGTCCTAACGCACCTTAACTCGTTAGGTGGTGACTCTTCAAATTCTTGCATACCCTTCCCAAAAGGAAACGAGTTGTCCCAAATAATGTCAAAACCCTTGACCGACCCGAAAGGAGTTGGAAAAAGTGGGGCACGACAGGCTCGTGATATAACCTCACACTAAATTACTCACCCAATACCTCTCGGTAGTTTGGGTGACTTTGCCCGAATTGGCTTCCTCAAGCCTAATTGGGTGTTTCAACAAAGCAAATGAAATGGCTCAAGTCGGGTATTACTATCTCTAGTTTCTACCTTTTAATTGGGACTATCAATATCTTGAATTCACCCCAATTCCTTGTTAGCCTATTTTACCTAGACTTGGGTCATCTTTCTCAAGAGTAACCCCAGTCAAAAAGGCATGAATCAGTATTTGCAACCACCAATTCAATGAATTAAGCATGAAATAGACTAAATATCACAGACTCAATCACAAGTAGACCCTAAAATTGAAGACCCATTAGATACCCACACTAGGGTTGGGTCACAACCTAAGTTAGTGGGTCTAGCTACTCATTTTCATGGAAGAAATCAAAATAGAAGATGAATTTAAAGCCATAGATGTTGATTACAAAGATAAAATCTAAGATTAAGAGTAGAATCTATGCTAAAATTACTCAGAAAGGTAAAAAGATACTATTCACGAGCTCCTTACAATATCTGATAACCTAAAAATGAGAAAAAGAAGTATTTATACATAGCTGAAAATACTGGAAAAAATTGCCCCTACGGATATTCCACTGTCAGCAGAAAACTGAACGCCTCAGCGGAATGGATTCAGCTACCGCAGAATTATAAGCGCGGACCGCGGTTCTTGAATTGGCAGTTCTCTGAAACTAGTTTCTGCTCCCCGCGGAATATTGGGCGCCTCAATAGATCTTGAAAGCGCGGCAGCGAAATTTTAGCGTGGACTGCGCTCTTGTGGGAGATATCATTTTTAACACCTCTCTGAACCTGGTATTTTGCTCCCAGCGGATTAGTGAGCGCTCCAGCGGACAAGAAAGCGCTGCAGCGGAATTTTGGCGCTGTCAGCGGTTCCAAAAGATTCAAAACACATCTCTCTGAACTTCAATCCGCGACCGCTGAAAAAATTAAGCTACATCGGAATGTCTTTCGCTGCAGCAAAATAATACCGCTCTCAGCGCTTTTGCTGGGTTCCTGGGCTGTGCAAGTTTGGCTCATGTTTGAGTTATCTTTAGCCATTCTCCTCAATTTTACTCAAAACCTGCAATTTAAGCACCTTGCATTAGTTTTCGGGAGTACCTTAGTGCATTTTTGCCTCAAAACCTAATCAAACGAGAGTAAATAGTAGGTAAAAATCCCTAGTTATCATCCACCGGTCGTGATAACAGGTTGCACCCGGAAGACATCGAAAGAGTTTCCTCCCCCTTTGTGGAACTTCAGAAGGGGCAACATGATTTTCTCCCAAATTCCCATGAACTGGGGACTGTGGAAGAGGGACACCTTCTTTATGGTCAGGTACGACCGATGGAGATGATGTAGCAGCCACTGGTGGAAGAGAGGATGAAGATAGAAATGATGTAGCAGTTGCTGGTGTTGGTGAAGGTGGAGATGAAGCTGATGGAGTTGAAGAGTGAGAAGCAACTGCATCAAATGCAGTGTTGGTTGTTTGATGCTTGCCAACCAAAGACAGCACGGGCCCGGTACTCAGCCCCGCGGCACCGGCTACAATAATTGGGGCCCAAAAATGGGAGTTAGCATATTCAACTAAATCAGATTCTCTCTAAAGTTCCGAGACATCGTCATCAGTTGGTGCATTTATCCCAACAGGTCGAGCATCCTGTTGAGATGATGAAGATCGTCGCCTTCGATGTAAAGAAGCTCCCTCATCACTAGCTTTTTCATCATCATCAATCATCACAGTGTTTATGACTGGCCCGGAAGGAGGACCCGTCATCATCGCCACCGGAGATGACTCGGGGGCATCAATCTTTGCCCTTTCGTTATTTTCCCCAGCCGCGAAGGAACGTCTTCTCTTTGTTTGTTTATCCTCCGGCCAGGGACTCCGTAAAGACTTATTTGCACCCGAACAGGTCCAGAGATACCTGTTCGAGTAAGTGATTCTTGAAGCAGCCTTGCTGCATTAGCAGAATCAGCCAAAACGTCTTCCTCGGGGATAGCAATAAAGGCCGTGGGTAGACCTAATTTCGTGAACAAGTTAGAAAGGTTCAACCAAACTGGTAGCGACAACGTTTTTCAACAAGTTACAAAAAGTGGAAACAAGGTAAATCAAAGTTACCATAAATTTTGGCCTTCCACCCATATTTAAGGGACAACTTTTTCCACTAATGAGTTTCAAGTGTTGTGATGTCCAAGATCTTTTGAACCCACAGGTCTAAACCTCCCGCCACTGGTGGGATTCATCGAGTTGCTGAAACATGCGAAGGGTGAAGAAATGATACGACCGCAAAAGCATATCTAGTAAAGAGAATACTATACAAGGAACTTACGAGAGCGGTTCCAAGCAGCCGGAAAGGATGAAGCCGTTATTGGAATGATGTCGCTGGTGGCAACTGCAACGAACCGTTCTATCCACCCATGGTCGTTTTCATCATCCATGCTAGACAACAAAGCATGGTGGCCACGCTTGCAAAAGTTTATCATTCCCCCACGGAAGATTTCGGGGGAATAGAGATTCATCATATGAGCTAAGGTTAGCTCCTCCCCAGTTTATTGGCACACAATCCGAAGGCAGGCGATCGTTCTGCACACTGAAGGACTTACTTGTGTCAAGCAGACCTGGTAGCGAAGGCAAAACTCCGCAATCACGGAATCAAAATCTCTGGTCAAATAAAACAGACCCAAAGTAAAGGGATACGTGAAAGATATGTAAACCTTCCTTGGGAAGGGTCACTCGCTCCGATAGATCAGGAGCAATAATAACTAACTCAGGGCAGCTATAGTCCTCATTCACAGCAGGAATACTGGAATGATGAATGGAAGAAGGGTACCTACTAACATCCCATGTACGGAGGTTAGAACTAGGAAATTTCTTTTCAAAATCCTTTGAAGTAATAAGCCTTCTTCGGATGATGGAACCCACTGCTGGATGAACAGAATCCTCGATTTTGTTCTTGCTCTTCGTAGAACCAGCACATTTAGTGAAGAAGCCATTAGAAAAGGAGAAAGAAATGATTTTTTGTTTGAAGAAAATTAGAGAAGGGATGGAAAACAAGGATGCAAATCAGAAGCTCAAGCAATTGTGAAACATAAAGGAAAAGGAAGTTTCCTATAAGTAAAATTTTGGCGCCTAAATTCATGGCCATGATTACTTCGATAATCGGCAAAAGCAGTGTTGAATCATGGGATGACGCGTGTTCGGGGCATTAAATGCGGAGAGACGTGGGTCTAATCAACTGTCAGAAACCTTCAAAGGGAGTTATAGTAATTCCCGACAAAAAGGTGCTTCCACCAACTTTCCGGTAACACAAACTTATGTCACCGGAAAGCAAGAGGACTATCCGTATAAGGTAAAATATGATATGACATAGGGTTGACTAAGAGGAGGACACATGTAATCCAAGATGGGACTAAGGACCAAACGCAGCCACTCCGTTTGTCACTGGAAAGGATAACGTTCATAAAGGTGTATTAAATGCTCTGCTCCTGGTAGCATTTACTAGGAAATATTCTGCAACATTAAGAGAGACGGTTCATTACAGAGAATTTGGCATTTATGTTCACCGTTACTTATTCATCAATGACCCCCATAATTGACATTAAATGAGGGCATCATCATAGGACTTCTTTCCCTAGACATAGCTATAAATAGTGAGATCCATTTCCATTGTAAATGACACAAATTTTATGGCAAATATATACCATATTCTATACGAAGCTTTATGATTTTACTTTCTTGCTTTTTGATTTCATCATTGCCGTGCCCGGAAACAGTGTTCACGAAATTATCATTATTGATGTTTCATCCATATTCTTAGGCTAAGTATTGTATATTTCTTCAATTATTATATTGTTGTAGGTTCAAATTAGTTCACTTGTCTAGAAACCACGTATAAATTCAACTGTACGATTTTACGGGTAAACACATATCCAATATGTGGATCTTTTTTGGTTTCTCATCCCGTGTTCGGTACCCGCATTAGAGCCCGACTATATCCGAATTTGCACCGCATAAGGGCCCAAGGAATTTTTCATACTCAGGGTTCAAACCCGAGACCTCTGGTTAAGGGAAGAGCAGCCTCATTCATCGCACCACATCCTTTGGTGGTAATATGTGAACTTCAATTAATTTATCACTTGTTCCACGATTATTATCCACTCCCTTTAATTAAGCTATATGATTATATTTCTTTTTTTTAAATTAATTTGTTCAAAATTTTATTAAATTTAAATATAATTTAATTTAAGCTTTTAATTTTAATCCTAGTGATAATTTTTTTATAGTCGCACAACGAATATGAATTATTTAAGATGATAAGTTTCAAACGTCTTATAACAACACAAATAATATGGAATATTTATGATATTAAATTCAAAATTTTTTATTTGTTTTTCAAACTCTGTACAACTCAAACTCTGTCCAGATAAATTGAAATGAAGGTAGTAATAAAGAATTTTACATGCCAAACACACTTGATAAGTGGCAAGTGAAAATGACTTTTCAATCTTTTAATCTCGGAAATACAAAAAATATATTAGTTCCTTTCTACCTTGTCATAAATATAACATCTTTTTCTTTTTAATATAATTTGGTATTTCCCGTATTTAATTAGTATATTGTCAAATGGTGCCTCCAAAAAATGTCATTTCATATTCCCAAGCTACTTAACTTGAGAAAGGCAGAAAAATACGCTTAGCTACAAGTTTCATTTTCTCTTCTCTTCTCTTCAAGTCATTCTTCTTTCCCTTCCTTCGGCTGTCAACATGGAAATCGTAGCTCTTGTCATCGGAGTGATAGGTAATAGCACTTCGATTGTTTTTGGCAAACCTTTCCTCCTTTAAGAAATTTGGTGTTGAAATATGTATATATGTTGTTGATCTTTTCAGGCAACATCATCTCTGTTCTCATGTTTCTTTCTCCAGTGTAAGTAACCAATCAAACAAGAAAGAAAATATAATATAGTTGCTCTTTTGCATGGATTGATGAGAATCCTTTGATAAGTTGTGTGAGATATATATATATATATATATATATATATATATATATACATAATGCAGAGGGACATTCATTAGGATAGTGAAGAATCAATCGACTGAGGATTTTGATAGCCTTCCATACATTTGTACACTGCTAAGTTCATCGTTGTGGACTTACTATGGAATTATAAAGCCACGGAGTTTTCTTGTATCCACTACCAATGGTTTTGGAGTCGTCGTTGAGATTATATACGTGTCCTTGTTCCTTCTATTTGCTCCTCCAAAGATGAGAGTAAGTCCTAAACTGTTTTTCCTGTTAACTTTACTTAGTATAAGTCAACTCACTGTTTTGCTGCTTCTCCCACAAACCATAATCATAAAATAATTTTCTTCAAATGCATTCAAAATTAACGCTGCCTGAATATTATTCAGCTGTTAATCTGGGAAAGAAAATCAATTCATGAGTTTCCAATAAGTGTGGAAGTAGAATTACAAAACTAAGATGCAGCAATAATTTATCGAATATAGTGGTGTTACATTTAGGAGAGCAGAAAAATGGGTCCAGAAAATATTTCCCTTCTGTCTTTTTCTTTGAAATATTCACCAAAGCTCACAATTATAAATTAGCCCGCGTCATACACTTCCTAGACTTAACAAAAATTCTGATAGTTCTTGATATTTATTCACTCTTAGGACTCGTTTGGTAGGACGTATTAGGACATCAGCTTTGATAATATTAATCTATTGTTTGATAGAGTTCTTCCGTCTATGTATAGCTAATACATGTATTAGTTATACATCATTTTTGATATTATTCTATGTATAATTAATACATTGTAAACCGTACCATAACATTAGTAATACCATGGTTTTTAAATTTATGGATATGCATATATACTCCCCTATGCAATGCATGTTATTTTTAATACAACAAACCAAACCGTGGATAAGAAATAAATCCAGCATAACTAATCTCAGCATTACTAATCTCATCATTACCAATACACCATATTCAATGCTATTCTTATACAACATCTGGTACTGAATTGTTATATAGAAATATCAACATCCTATCATATACTACTAGTTAAGATTTATAAGCCAAATTAATTTTTTTAGTTGAACTAATATGTGCTTCTATTTTTGTTTTTTCTTTCCTAATTACTTTTTTTTACAGTTAAAGACTGCGGTACTAGTTGTGGTTTTAAATGTGGTGTTTTCAGCGATAGCTATTCTGTTGGCACAATTTGGATCTCATGGGGAGATGAGAATTGATGTTATTGGTTTCTTGTGCTCAGCTCTAAATATTGTCATGTATAGTTCCCCTCTTAGCGTGGTGGTAAGCCCCTTTTCCTTTATTAAAGATTCTTATAATATTAGTAAACCATACGCAAAAGCAATACAAATCTTTTTTCTTACGTAAAATATGTTCTAAGTATTATAGCAAAGATGCCAGACTCATGCATTGCGTTTAGATATAATCTCGTTGGTTTTGTTTTTCGATTAACTAACGCAACCACTTATGCATGTGGGCTATCTACCTTAAAATTGAAGTTAATTGTATCAATTTGGGATAATATTGGTTTTGGCAGAAAACAGTGGTGACAACAAAGAGCGTTGAGTACATGCCATTCCTTCTCTCACTTTTCTTTTTCTTAAATGGTGGAGTTTGGACTTTGTACGCCTTGCTTGTACGAGATTGGTTTCTTGGAGTAAGTATATCCTGTTACCCTCATTTATTTTTTTAATTAATTATCATCATTTCTATAATATTATTCTCAATAACTTGATCACTACTCTTTGCCAGATAATCAAATTTAAACTTGTCATCAAGATGAAGAAAAAAGCCAAATATATGTTAAGTAATAAATTGTACAATCGTGCAAGCAATATCATGGGTATCTAAGTTAACAATTAGATAAAATAATAACCACTCCCAATTGGCGTTAGACTTGTTCTAGAGATATAAGCTTTGAACTTTAGGTTCTTTGCCAGTTCCACGTTATTATTTTAAGGATTTTAATTTGGCTTATTGCATAAAACTCCTTCTAAACTTGGTTTGTTCTTGAATACTTTTCTTTAAATTAACTTGCACATGTACATTTTTGTTACCACTACTTTTTAGCCAAATCTGTATAAAGCTTGGAACTCCTCCTTAACTTTTGGCTTAGCTCCTGTTCTAAACACGGACATTCTGTTTTAAATTTGACTCGCAAATTCTTGGGAATCTATTTTTGCTAGCCATAAGTTTGTTATATGTGGGTAATGATTATCGATCGCATGATAGGTAACCAAGAGGACATTTTGAAAATTTCTAAGAGAATTAAGCAAATCTGCATTTTTTAGAAGATATAGTTATAGTATAAGCTAACAGTTAAATATTCATCTTTCCACAAGATGAAAAGGTTAAAGGACAACTAGGTGAATTACGTAAATATTGGGTTTCCACTATCTTGTAAATTAAGAAAATTGTTTAGGTCACCCACTGACCAATCAAAGGTCGTGTCGGAAAGGCTGATATAATATTGATGGGATTTTTACCTAGGTATACTGTATATATTAGAAACTTATTTACATATGTTCTTTGTGTTTTGTAGTTGTTAACAAGTATCTAGATTTTTCTTACAAAATGTGTAGATTGGTCCTTAAAAGGCTGACACCCTATTATTAGTGCATTCAATTAAAGGATTCAATTATATTCTTTCTTTTTCCCCCCTCTCATTTTCTCTCTTCTTTTTTTACCATCAAAATCCTTTAATCTACGCCCAAAATCTCAATTTTTGTCACGCCCGAACTCGGGGAGCGTGACCGGTGCTCAGTCGAGATGACCCGGCCAAGCAAGCCTCTACAACACCTTCTACCCGGATTTACTCATGAATAACAATAAAAATTCAATTCATTAATCAGGCAGGGAGGAAGATCAATAAACAACAACACTAATTCATTATCAGCAGTTACATCCTTTATGAGTTTCCAAAGTACATACAAATTACAACGTTTCTAGTTTGACATTCCCCTCATCAAGCCATACTTAGTAGTAATATCATCTATCTGATCATCTGAGATTGTCCATGCTGCCTAAGAACTCATGACCTTCCTTTCAAAACCGCATCGTGACCTTACACTTGCAAAGCTCAATACCACACCACAGACCGCACCCATATGAAAGATACGAAAAATCTCAAAATCGGCTCTGAGTCGCAAGCAAATACATACTCAATTAGCTAAGAACTTGACATTTGATTTCATCATGGAGAAAATTACAATATACTCCCTCCGTTCCAATTTATGTGAACATGTTTAACTGAGCACGAAGTTTAAGAAAAAATGAAGACTTTGAATTTGTGGTCCTAACCAAGTCAAAAAGGGGCTAGAGTATTTGTGTGGTTATAAAAGCTTCTCATTAAGGGTAGAATTGTAAGTTTAAGCTAAATTGTTTCCAAATTCAGAAAGGTGTCATTCTTTTTTGAAGGACCAAAAAGGAAATAGGTTCACATAATATGGAACGGAGAGAGTACCACATGCCCCACACACCAGTAGGAAATATACATCTCAAACCATTGTAGACACCATAAAAAACCCTCCGAAACCCATTGCACTTATCCAAACCGTCAGGACTGAATAGCTCTACTCAACTAAGCTACGCAGGCCGTCAAAAACCAAGAGTCTCGCCACAACACTTGTAGAAACTCGGCACATCATGAGCACCCAAAGAACCGATCGTACACATTACCATGACGATCCAACCTACTACCAAGCTGTCCTATCCTCCGAGTTCCTTCCAAATTGCTTTCAAATTGATACTCCTTCTTGCTAGAACACTACTAACCTTAACCAAAACTCACCACACGAGACCCTAGCATAAAACTACACCGCCCTAAGGCTCATAAGCCGCTGAATGTCCTCTTAAGCACTCCAAAAGTACCATAACCGAGACCTCCATTCCGAAGAGACCTTCTATGAATTTAAGTTATTCTTTCACTTCCCTAATACTGAAATGTATAATCCATAATGATATAGATATGCCACAAGTCTTGACACTCTCTAGTATAAATTTCGGTTTCTAGCCAAATACACATTCTGAAGATTCCCAATTGTTACATATAATTCTTGAACCCACTAGAACCATCTCGAGAGTCATTTACTATGCTCAAGCCTCAATTACACTGACCAACGGACCGAGCGATCTGTGCCCCATTAGCACACCAACACCCAATGGAGTAACCCACATTCCTAAGCAACCGAGCCATCTCCTACTCCACGCACACTGCATCTTTCACAACTAACCACTCAATTATTCCATGATTCCTACATACCCATAGAGTGTGATACAACCTGTATCTAGAAATTCCCTTACTCGAGTCATCCTCAATCTCAACCATAGTAGTCATAACCGATTCACCAGTTTACCCCCAACCGAAACCACTACAACACATAATCGTGCAATCAACTCGTCAACAACAGACCCCCCACTTGGCTCAAATCCATAGATCGGAACACACAATAACTCAAAATGCCCATACTCAATCACTGTCGTAATACAATAGTGAGATGCAACTAAATCCTTCCTGAGCTCCTGCAACACAAGCCATCTAATACTTCAAATTATCTCTGCAAATCTCGCATTCTCCATCGCCATAGTCAGGCCAACTTCCACAAGCGATCTAAACTCAAGTTGCCACATTTACCATTCACTTGTAAAAAAAAAAGAACTCGCTACAAAACAACATAAGGATCACTCAACCTCAAGACCCTTCGTAGGAGATAACCCCGCCTGCTTAGCCTTAAACTGTATCTCTCTATACTCCTCCATAATCATATTACGCAATCACTTTATCTCCCTAAGTCTAAACTTATAACACAATCATGAAGATCTACTTCACTCCACAACTAAACTACATGAGAGGTCCTTCAACACCCCCCCCCCTAACCCGAGGCCATACGCCAAATCCATACAGAAGTCAAACACCCAATAGTCCTTGCTTCTTTTCCAGCAAACTCTTTTTGTCACATTTGAACAATCTGAACACATCTCGCAATCAAATCATACTCACCACATAGCTATCTAGTCACAAATCCCACTAATAAGGACACAAACGGACATATAAGCCCCAACTGCATGTGCTCACACAAATCAAAATCTCAGTAATCAAGCCACAAACAAAACCCGGCCTTAAGTCCTCCAGATTGGACCATCTTCAACATGCCAAAATCATATCTCACACCTTAACCATGGAAATCACAAGCCATCGATGCACAATTTATACTGAGCGCTCATGTGTGTATACGAATGCATGGAAGAAATTCAAAGAGTTAAGCTTCAAGCTGAATCAATGTCGCACGATAAAGAAAGAAAGATGGGAAGTATATCCTAAATGTCATGTAGCCTCTCGAAGATAGGTAAGGACGTCATCATACCGATCCGAAAGACCTTACTAGACACTTGCTCATAACTCGTGAGACCTATGTAACCTAGGCTCTGATACCAATTTGTCACGACACAAAACTAACCCTGTCTTGATGGTGCCTATCGTGGAACTAGGCAAGCCGACACATTACCAAAATAAATTGATGTTTTTATTTCAAAGATAATTTAAAATCTATTCAATATAAAACCTTCATGAAGGAGTTCAAATCAAAACATAAGTGCGGAAAAGAAAAGCCTGACATCGGGGTGTCACTAGTCATGAGCAACTACTACAATGTTTGTAATATCAAGACTAACATAGTCTGGGGTTAATCAAGTACAACTAAGGGAAGATAAGGAAGGAGGAAATCAGGGCTTTGATCGCAAGGCAACTACCTTGCTAACTCCGAGAATCTACGTCAGGAATAATCAACAACCTATATTGTGTCCAGAAACGCCTGTATTTGCACACAAGGTGCAGGGAGTAACGTGAGTACGCCAACTCAGTAAGTAACGACAATAAATAAAGACTAAGAAGTAGTGACGAGCAATAATGCAAGTAAAGTTCATATCACAAAACTTAGTAACATACGACATGCTTTTAAAACCAGAGTTTGAATCAAATCAGCTAATTTAAATCCACTTCCAGTAAAATCATTTAAAATATCTTTCAAAAGTTTTCAAACAAAGCTCAATACATATGTGAGCACAAATAATGAAATCATAATTAGCCCCTCGGGCAAAACATCACTCATATACAGCCCCTCGGGCAAACCTCATAGTCACTCGTATACAGCCCCTCGAGCAAAACTCACCATCACTCATGTCTCCCAGTCACTCAGCACTCGGCACTCGCACTCAGTAGGTACCTGCGCTCACTGGGGGTATGTACAGACTCCGGAGGGGCTCCATCAACCCAAGCGCTATATCAAGCCAATCATGGCATAAATCAATGAGGCCCTCGGCCTATATCAGACATGCTACGACATGCAGCCACCTCCTATAAATAAACATACAATCAGAACCCCGACCTCACTCATAAATATCCTCACAATCAGGCCTTCGGCCTCACTCATAAATATACTCACAATCAGGCCCTCGACCTGACTCATTCATAAACCTCTCCAGCCCCTCGGGCTTTCAGAAATCAATGTATTCAGCCAAACAACATTTATATGATGCATCAAAGTAGAGTAATAGAGGTTGAGCTATGCAGTAAATATGTATAAACATGATTGAGTATAGATTTTCAATCAAAACAATGAGAGGATAGCAGGAAAAGACCTCTAAAGGTCCAAACAACACTGGCATAAGGCCTAAACATGACATCCAACCCAATTTACAGAAATTCTTTCTAAAACACATACATATCATATAGTTTCCACAAAATATGTAACTTTACAGTTGCTACGGGACGGACCAAGTAACAAATTCCAACTGTGTACGCCCACACGCCCGTCACCTATCAAGTGCGTCACCTTAAAATAGTCACATGACACAAAATCCAGGGTTTCATACCCTCAGGACTAGATTTAAAATCGTTACTTACCTCAAACCGATCAAATCTCTACTCCGAGATGCTCTTGCCCTTCAAATAGGCCAATCATCAACTTCCGCACATGTCCTCTAAATCCGCATCTACGACTCGCCAATACGCACCTGCGACCTCGCACATCCGCAGGTGCGAAAAATACCAGTGGCCTCAAACATCAGCTGAATCAGCCATCTCCCAAGTCCAAAATTGATCTGATAACCACTTGAAACTCACCCGAGGCCCTCGGAACCTCAACCATTAATACCAACAAGTCATATATCCATATACGAACTTAGTCGAACCTTCGAATAACTCAAACCAACATCAAAGCACCAAATTACCCTCGGATTCAAGCCTAAGAAATTCTAAATTTCCAAATTCCGCCAACGACGCCGAAACCTACCAAACCACGTCCAAATGACCTCAAATTTTGCACACACGTCACAAATGACACTAAGAACCTACTCCAACTTCCGGAATTCCATTCTGACCTCGATATCAAATTTCCACTGCCGACCCAAAATCACAAAATTTTTAACTTTTGCCAATTCAAGCCTTATTCTACCACGAATCTCCAAATCACATTCCGGACGCGCTCCACAGTACAAAATCATCCAGCAGAGCTAACGGGATCATTAGAAATCCAATTCGAGGTCAATTACTCAATAGTCAAAACTTGGTCAAACCTTCCAGATTTAAAGCTTCTAGTTGTGAATCATCCTCCAAATAAATTCCGAATAACTTGAAAGCCAAAATCGACGATTCACATAAGTCATATACATCATACGGAGCTACTCATTCCCTCAAACAACCGAGCGAAGTGCAAATACTCAAAACGACCGATCGGGTCGTTACAAAAGTGGCCCTGCTTCCCTACCCTAATATGTGCGGGTGGGGGTGTAACAACAATAACAATTACAATCTCTACACAATTTGGCATAACAATTTTCATATATAACATGACTTGGAATTATAACATGTAGATACACAATACGTAGTTTGGAACATGTCCTTAATCAATATCACAACATAATAGGAGCATTTGATCACGAACCGAACATATATTTTGTCACAAAGCTTATTCAGAATAATCGACTTATAATAAACATCTTGGAATTTACAAGGGTGATGTGGAGATCAATTCTTAAAGAAGAGTTTAGCCATCATATCTCTCTTTGAGCTTTTCCTTAATTCACTACATAGTTCCGGAATCCTAGCAACTTTGATCAATTTAGAGATATAGTAAAATTGAACATAAATTAGGAAGGAGTTCATGATTCTAGCTCATTTGAGCATTTAAGCAAACTCTAGGTGGCCATTGTGATCTCAAGGTCCTCCTATGGCTGATTCCCTTATTTCATTACCCAAAATCTACCCAATTGAGCTCAACAATCATCCCACAACCCTAGATAGTACATGCATGCATAGTGAACCACTCTCACACCCAAGAATTGGTTTGTTTGTTACCTATTTTCAATTAAATCTCGAAATTGAAGGCTAGGGAGTAGAATCTTACCTTTTGGTTGAAGACCTTGTGAGTCACCCTAGAGAAATCATCAAGGTCTGAACAAAGATTGATGAACAAAAGACTTAGAATTCCTCTTCTCACTCTAGAACACCTTCCCCTCTCTCTAAAGTGTAGATTTTTCTTTTCAGAACGACCCCTAATAGTGTTTTATGAAATGGGGGTCGGGTTATAAAAACCCAAAAATAAATCTCCAAAACGGGATCTACGATAGCATATGCGACCGCGAAATGCTTCTGCGGTTTGCGAAATGGGCCGCAAAATGGTCCCCCAGAACTGGGCTGGCCTGCACCACTTTGCAGCCGTTATGTGGTCCGCAGACCTGTTTGCGGTCGCATATGCGCCGCAGAACCTCCCTCCGCAAAATGTCAAAGATGGATATGCGATCAGAGTGCGGCCCGCGAAATCATTTTGCAGTCACATAATGGGCCGCAAAAATGACTGTCTCACTCTGCAACCATTCTGCGGCCTGCATAGTGATTATGCAGCCGCATAATGGGCCGCAGAAATACCCTATTCCACAAAAACATTTTCCTTCAACTCCTTGGTGCACTATTCAACCAAAAAGTCCTAACCGCGGCGTGCTTATCTCTACTATAATTAACACCTACGCCTACCTCGGCACCATGAAACCCTAGTTTTTAGGAAAACTTTTATGGGGCCATACAATTTTCTCTCTTCTCACTATTGCCGACAACTTTATAATATAAAAAAAGTCATGACCCAAAATCCCTCTGAATGAGTCGTGATGGCACCTAATCTCTAAAACTAGGTAAGCCTAACATATGCCAAAATGATAACAGGTCTTACTAAACAACTATTAATCACGAAACAGAAATTTCTAAATAAATCAATAGTCTCAACATGATACAATATCCCAAAACCGGTAGTACAAGTCATAAGTTTTTCTAAGAGTAATTATACATAATGAATACATCACTTTCCAGGACTAAAAGGAAACAATCAAAATAAATACAATAGAAGGTGACTTTGGAGCATGCGATCGCCCGGAAGGAGTAACTTGAAGTCTCCCTCCACACCAAGCATAAGTCTCAAAACCGACTCGATCCGAAGTACCTGGTTCTGCACAAAAAATATGCAAAAGCATAGCATGAGTACATCACGATGGTACCCAGTAAGTATCAAGCCTAACCTCAGTAGAGTAGTGACGAGGCCAGGTAAAGACACCCACCGAACATGTAAACATGTGCAGGATATGTCATAAAGCTAACAAGGAAAGAATATCAAAGTAATGCCAATAACAGACAAAAATCAGATTACAAATGGTAGTAACGATGAGGGAAACACGAATGGCAACAAGAAATAACCAAGTAATTAAGCAAAAACATAGTTTGGGTATGGATGAAGTATAAATGTGCTCAAGTAGGCAAAACGATGTCAATTCAACCAATAAAATCATTTCTAGTACACAATTTCAACAATCCCACTTCTCGTAATCCCATTTCATAAATCACAACTTCCAAACCTTTAACACACATGTCACCTTGTGCCCACATCTTTCCATCTCACTTTGCACGGCAAAATTCACGTGTTACTCGATACATAATATCCGTGTCAAATGCTAATTAGGATGTTCAAGAGATTTTATTTATATATCATAAAGTAAAATTACAATTTCTAGACCAAGTAAGAAATCAATGAAAAAGATGAGTTTATTTTAGAAATTATTTGGGTGAAGAAAAATAAAATGCGACATCGAATAAGCTATTGAATTTAATATAGGATTTATCAAATTAAAACCTAATAACATTCCCTTTTTAAGTGAAATAAAAACATGAGACATGATAAGAGATCAAGTTGAGAAATCAATTAAAGTAAAATATGACAACTATTAGAGATAGTAAGTTCCAAATAAAACGCCGAGTTTTAAATTAAAAGTCACAAAAGGTAGCATGATATACTTTTTTTAAAATATAAAGCCACTATATTACTAACAATTCAGCAGGACATGAGGTAATGACTCAACGTAGTAAATTCACCTTGAAAATCAATTCACCAGAATGATATTATTAGGAAAGAAACTCAGGAAAAGACGGCAAGGCAATAAGTCAATGACAATAACTCAATCCTAAAAAAATAGTGAAAAACCAGAAATACAAATTCTCAGAGTCTCGTACAAAAGAACCGAAGCCAATACAATAAAACGGGGAATACAAAACACAAAATAGGCTGCGACGCGCAACCTAATCCCATCGCATAATATCAATATCATAATTCACCCTTATTCCACCATATCAATTCACCCTTATTTCACCTGTTGTGACGTGCTACCCGATCCCACTGTACAATATCAATATCATGGCAATAAACAAAATATGTTGCGGCGCGCAACTCGATCCCACTGTATAATATCAATATCGTAAGCCACCCTTATTTTACCATAACAATACACTCTTATTTCACCTGTCGCGGCATGCAACCCGATCCGACCGTAGAATAACAATATCACAATATAAATATCCTCCCTTATTTCACCACCTCCCTTCATCTATTGCGACGTGCAACCCGATCCCCCGTACAATAATTTAAATCAACAACAACAATTCAATAACCCCATTTACAAGAATTTAAACAATCAAGGGTTTCAGTACACGACAACAAAGGAACCACGTAAAAAACCGAAGGGATACAACAAATTTTACAAAAATGACAAGACATGCAAGGTATGTGATAACTAATTATGCAATCACAACAATTAGGATACGTAGCAGATAAGCACAAGATCATAGAAGAAACACAACAATTAAGAGGTAACAAGACAATAACTTCAGCTAAGGCATATAAGGGCCAAATAACGAGTGAGAAGTACAATAGGTGCTAACAACGTCAAATAGAGCATGTAAGAGTAGCCTAACAACGAGATAACACATATTATGACAATTTAATCAAAGGCATGGGAAGAGACTAGACGATCTAAACCGGTCAATACCACATATAGACCGTGTACCCACTCGTTACCTTGCGTACAAGGCTTTCACATAACAAGATAGCACAATTAGCTCAATTCCTAAGGGGTAGTTTTCCCCCCAACAAAGTTAGAAAAGACATTTACCTCAATTTGGCCAACTTAATACCCAAATCAGATTTTCCTTTAAAATTTCACCTCCGCTCGACTCAATCTAGCCAAAGGCGACTTAAATACACCAAACAATGCAAAAGAAAAGAATTTCAATTAACAAAGCTATGATCCTTATACAATTTTTAAAAGTCAACAAAAGTCAACCTCCCAGGCCCGCACCTCAGAATTCGATAAAATTTACGAAACCCGAACACCCATTCCGATACGAGTTCAATCATACCAAAATTATCAACTTCCGACTTCAATTCATCCTTCAAATCATCATTTTACATTTTGAAAGATTTTGCAATTTTTCCCCAATTTTCCCCTTAGATTCTCATGAATTTGATGGTAAATCTACTAATAATCACAAAATACAATTGAAAATTGATTAGAGGTACTTACCCAAAGATTTGGTATGAAAATCCTTCCACAAAATTGCCCTCATCGAGGATAGGGTTCAAAATATAACAAAATAAAGCTAATTCTCGGAATGCCCAGCTATTTGCAGGATGCAGATGTCGTATTTGCGACATGGGGTTCACAAATGCAACCTCCACAAATGTGGACAATACATCGCAAAAGCGACCCCTGACACACCATATGAAGATCTCATTTGCGATCAAATTCGCAAATGCAAAGCAACAGTAGCCGCAAAAGCGTACATTGTCTTCGCAAAAGCAGACAGCCCAGAGTCGCAAATGCGACTCTAGTATCACATTTGCGGTTGAATCCCAATACTCCCTTGGTTCACGAATTCAAGAAATACTCGCAAATGCGGGTCTTAACAAAACACTTCGAAGCTAATTCGAAACTCACACGAGCCCCCGAGGCTCAAAATCAAACACCCACACAAGTATAAAAATATTACAAGAATTTGCTCACACAATCAAAACACCGAATAACCTCTAGAATCACGAATCAAACGCCAAAACACATAAAAATTACAATGAACTTCAAGAACTTCTAGAATCGCAACCAAGTGTCCAAACCATATAAAATCAACTCCAAATGGCGCCAATTTTGCAGGCAAGTTCCAAATGACGAAACAAACCTATTTCAAGTTCCAAAACAAAAATTCAAACCCGGTAGCCTTAAAGTCAAACTATGGTCAAACCTAAAAAATTCTAAACCTTTAAATTGCCAACTTTCGCCAAATGATGCCGAAACCTTTTAGAAACATCCAAATGAAATTCAGGGAATACGCCCAAGTCAAAAATCACCATCCGGACCTTCCAGAACCTTTGAAACTCCGATCCAAGGTCAAATACTAAAAAGTCAAGCCTTCGTTAATTCTTTCAACTTCGAGCTTCTCAAATGAGAGTCTGTCACGACCCAAATTTCCCTCCGTTGGGTATCATGATGGCACCTAGTCTTAGGGGCTAGGTAAGCCTAACATTTATAGAATAACAACAATAATAAAGGAAATCTACAGTCTTGACAAAATTTACAATTTTCCCCAAAACCAGTAGCACAATTCATAAGCTCTACGAAATCTTATACAACTTCTAAATACAATTGTTTAGAAATAAATAAGAACATCTGGATAAAAGTAGGAAAGTGACTCCGAATCCTGCGAACACAGCAGCAGGTTCACCTTGAGTCTCCTCGACACGATCCGCGCAGCTACTATCAACCAATGCCTGGATCTGCACAAAAATGTGCAGAAGTGTAGTATGAGCACACCATAGTTGTGCCCAGTAAGTATCAAGACTAACCTTGATGAAGTAGTGACGAGGACTAGAAAAGACACCACTGGCCTAATAAAAGAAACAGACA
Organism: Nicotiana undulata; assembly: GCA_005239495.1. Taxonomy (NCBI): domain Eukaryota; kingdom Viridiplantae; phylum Streptophyta; class Magnoliopsida; order Solanales; family Solanaceae; genus Nicotiana; species Nicotiana undulata. The sequence goes on from ML262042.1 coordinate 35,649, forward strand.
TAACTATGGGAAATGGCGAAATATGAAATCTGTCTAATGACTACACAATATAGTAACCAAAAGAACAACTACAATACGCAAGGAAATGAGCAAACAACAACGAAGCAGCATAGTAATACACAGAAGGATGGATAAAACACAAGTCAAAAGATGAAACCACAATACAATAAGAATACTAGTAACTCCGCACTGCAACAATATCTACCTTAGACCTTAGCTAACAGCTCCAAATAACTCAGTAAAAACTTCGAATATAACCTTTCACCCACAAGTTTTAGTTGAAAACCTTAAAATACATTCATTTCAAAATAGGGAACTTCTTTTGAAAGGTACTTACCCTAAATATATATATATATATATATATATATATATATATATATATATATATATATATATATATATATATATATANAGAAATACACAGAAGGATGGACAAAACACAAATCAAAGGCCGGAAACCACAACATAGTAAGAATACTAGTAACTCAGCACTGCAATAATAACTACCTCAGACCTTAACTAACAACTCCAATGATTCAGACAAACCTCGAATGTAACCTCCCACCCATAAGTTTAAATTGAAAACCTTAAAATATATTCATTTAAAGATATGGATCTTCTTTGAAAGGTACTTACTCTAAATATATATATATACATATACATACTTTGCAGAAAGAAAACCCTTAAATGTAAATCCTTCACGATAAACGTTATTAAAATATACATTCCCAATAACTGCCTTTCAATCATAGCTTTCTCCGAGAATAAATGTTTTTCAATTATGCCTTTAGAGATAATAGCCATTCAACTACAACTTTCTAATAAGTATCCTTCAAACACAGATTCGTCGAGATAAAGCCACCGGGATCTCCGTCCCATAGATCATAATTAGTCATGCGGTACAGGGGGAATATCAAGTCATGTCAATAATGAAGTAAGGGGACAATGTGAATATCCAAATTGAAACAATGGAATTAATAACACTGAAACAAGTGCAGAAAATATCAAACAGGAAACAACGGAAATAATAATACAAAGACAAGTGCACGACATCACCCTTCGTGCTTTTACTCTCATTCTCACCATAAATCAATAGAAACAGCACGGCATCACCCTTCATGATTTTACTCTCATCCTCACCAAATAATAGAATCGGCACGACATCACCCTTCGTGCTTTTACTCTCAATAATATGGCACGACATCACCCTTCGTGCTTTTACTCTCAATAATATGGCACAACATCACCCTTCGTGCTTTACACTCTTCCTCACATGATAACGAATATAAACAATGGCACGACATCACCCTTTATTCTTTACACTCTTTCCTCACATGATAATGAATATGAAACAATGGCACGACATCACTCTTCGTGCTTTACACTCTTTCCTCACATGATAATGAATATGAGATGGCACAGCATCACCCTTCGTGCTTTACACTCTTTCTCACCCAAACAAATGAATTGATAGCATTGCGACAAGGGAATCAACATCATAAACAACAACAGAAACCATACTATCCCGGCAAGTGAGTCAACAATGAAAACTATATCATCAACAACATGAACAATAACAGAAACCACGCTGTCCCGGCAAGGGAGTCAACAATAAAAACTATATCACCAACAACATGAACAATAACAGAAACCACACTGTCCCGGCAATGGAGTCAACAATGAAAACTATATCACCAACAACATGAACAATAACAGAAACCACGTTGTCCCAGCAAAGGAGTCAACAATGAAAACAATATCAACAATAACATAAATGATTATCAAACTAAACCTAAGTAGTACTTAAGGAAAAATCATATAAACCACAGTGTAATACTCACGGGCATGCTTGACACCAACGAATGGATGTTCCATCTATGACTAAACAATTATAGGGCTAGATAATACTAATTCTAGTCAATTAGGTAGTTTATGAAGAAAATATAGCATGGTGATAGGAGAGGTAAAATATTCAGTTAAGTCAAATAAGATCAAATAGACAACGAAGGAATCTAAAAGAAAGTAACTCTAATTTAAGCAGGAAAGGATGAAATTAGCAATCAAGGACTCAAATGTAACAATTACAATTCATACACATGTAATATAAGGACCTACTAATCCTAAAAGGGCCAACCTATTTGCAAATAAGTCCGAGTACGCACTTGCCACCTCGCGCACACGGGCGACAATCAACAAAGAAGACTCAATCCTAAGGGGTAGTTCCCCTCCCCACAAGGTTTGGCAAGATACTTACCTCGACGACGATAACCCGGTACTCTAAAAATGTCTTCTCAGGCGAAAAGACCTCCGGACGGCTCAAAATCAACTAAAATAACTTCAAAATACATATAAAACGTATAAGGATCTATTCTGAATAATAAAGTTTCAATCTTAACAAAATTATAAAAATCGACCCCCGGGCCCGCACCTCGGAACCCGACAAATTCTACAAAACTTAATTACCCTTTCTAATACGAGTTCAACCATACAAAGTTTATCTGATTCCGATATCATTTGGTCCCTCAAATCATGATTTTTCAATTTAGGAATTTTATTTCAAAATCCACAATTTCCCCAACTCAAAACACAAATTATATGATAAAAACAAGGACTAATTCATGGAATATATTTAATTCTAGTTGAATAACACTTACCCATTCGATTTGTGTGAAAAACCCTTAAAGAATCTTCAAGAACCGCGCACTAAAAGTCAAAATATGTTAAAAATGGTGAAACCCCCGGTTTTTGGATTATATTCTGTCTGCCCAGATATTTGAACATTGCGATCGCGGACCAAAGGATGCTATCGCATAGAGAAAATAATGTTGCTGGCTAGAAAGGTGCTACGCGATCGCGAACAAGTAGATGCGATCGCACAGTAGGGAATTATGGTCACTGTCCAGTGCTGCATCGCGAACGCGATAAGGGGAATGCGGATGTAGAGAAGAAGAACAAGAGAGATACGCAAACACAGGGGTTACTATGCGAATGCAATGAAGGAAACCCATCTGCCTCAACCCTATTTCTCTACTGTGCGAACGCAATGGTGTAGTTGCGATCGTGAAGAAGGATAAAATATATTTCTGCGATCGCGGATGGATATGTGCAAACGCATTGAAGGAAAAACTGAGCAGGTCAAAGTAACACTATGTGATCGCGACCACTACTATGCGATCGCATAGAAGGAAACCAGAAGGCAGCATCAGCAGTTCAAAAATAGGGAAAATTGACCCGAAACCCATTCAGAACACACCCGAGGCCCCCGGGACCCCGTCTAAATGCACAAACAAGTCATATAACCTAACACGGACTCGCTCGAGGTTTCAAATCACATGAAACAACACCAAAATGACGAATCAAACCAAGAAATCAACTTATAGATTTTCAAAACTTCAAATATCAAGACTCGCGTCGAACCCTATCAATTCAAGCCGGAAGGACGTGAAATTTTGCAGACAAGTCACAAATAACACAACGGACCTACAGCCATTCCCATAATTCTATTCCGAGCCCGATATCAAAATTTTACCTATCAGCCGGATTCGCCAAAATTTTAACTTTCGCCAAATTACCTCAAATCACTCTACAGACCTCCAAAACCAATTCCGGACGCACGCCTAAGTCCAAAATCATAATAGAAAGTTGTTGACATTAACCAAAACTCATTCCGAGGCCGTTTACACAAAAGTCAAACCTCCGGTCAACTTCCATCAGTTAAGCTTCAAAAATTGAAAATTCTCTCCCAATTCGACTCCGGATTATCCGGTAACTGAATCCAACCACGCATGAAGGTCTGTATACCCAATGTGAAGTTGTTCATGACCTTACACCACCGAACGAAGTTTAAATTCTCAAAACGACCGGTCGGGTCGTTATAGAGTCACTCCTAAAAATCCTTTATGAACCTCTTAAAAACCTGAACCGATGATGGACGCAACTCAAAATGCACTGTGTGAAGCTACTTGTGACCTCAAACTGACGAGCCGGAAGCAATTGCTCAAAACGACCAGCTGGGTCGTTACAAAAAATTATCAATTGCATCGTTCTTTTGCTGGGAGACTGGACAACACTGAAAATGAAGCAATATTAAGGAATCTTATAATAATTGTATGATAAATGTATCATAATTTTATTTGAATTGTATCAGATACATCAATGCCTAAAACATAATAGCATCATACTTGTATCACTTTATCTAACTTGTATATGGTACATTAATACCCAAAATAATTCATGATACTATACTAATAAATTAATATATAATTATCATATATTTGTGATACAAACTGTGAAATTCGTCATGAACTCACAACTGCTCGTAACAATATACAACAAATATACAATTTTCATACATTTGTAATACACTTCCTTCAATGATTATGATACATATACAATTATAATACAATCACAATGCATTTCTGAAAAAAATATGGTACAAAAATGATCACCATCTTCTTCAAGTTTCAATCACAACTCTACACTAAATATCTAATATAATCGTATTATAATTATATTAGTATTGTATCAAGTATTGACTTGGGTATTGATGTATCATATACAAGTCACATACAATAACGATTTTAGAAAGAAAGAAAACAAGATTCAAAACTTACCCACAACTTGATTCTAGAGAATATTCTGAATTTCATCTGCATTGTATCAATAAGAAATAGAGATTTTGAGGGATTAGTAAGAATGACAGAAATTGGGTTTGAAAACCTTTAAAGTAAAAAAATCTCAATTTTTTTTGGGGGGGGGGGGGGGGGGGGGGCTATAAAAATAAAAGAGAGATTTTGGGTGATTATTAAGAAAGAAAGAAAATATTTTTGACATCCTTTGAAAATGAAACAAAATCTTATATGTAGGGGTTATTGAAAATGGGGGTGGGTGTCGTGTAACTGACGGGCTAAAGTTAAGGTATGTTTATTTTTTATTTTTTATGGCCTTGTATATAACTTGTAAATATGGATATACAAATTAATTAATAAGGAACCTAAATAAAGGTGATAAATAGGTTTCTATCACAATATATCTAGGTAAAATTTCCAATATTGTTTGCATATCTTTGCATTGGCCCAACAATATCTGATGACTCGGATATCATGACTGACAAATGATCTATATTTATATTATATTAAAACCACAAAATCCTTTACCAAAATATTGTTCGTTTATTTATTCCGTAAAAATATATTTTACATAGGATTAAATAGTAGTAATTTAGTTATTTTTTCTAATATTTTGGGTTATAAATTAATTAAAATTTTAATAATTAAAATTTTTCTTTTTGAACTATATAAAAAGTGAAAATATTTATGACTTTAAAATTAATTAAAATTTTACCTTAAATAAATTATTCTTTATTTGAGAAAAAAATAACACAAAATAGAAAAAATAAACATTATTTTATGTGTTATATGCGGTAAGGTGAGAATATAATTAATGTATCTTTAGAGGAAAAAAAATGTGTCTTCAGAGATGTTAAAAGTAGAGACTTATTCCAGGCAGAATTAGTATATGCCTTTGCGACTTCGAATATGACTATTCGTTTTTGTTTTCTTTAATATTGTTTTCGTGAAAAACATATCCAGTCAAATTTAAAAGGATTATGAGCTCTATTTTTTTTTCCTTCAAAAATTAAATGGAGCAATCTTTATTGCCACACTTCTCAGATAAACGAATGTATTTAGAGAGGAAGTAAATGATAATTCAAATTTGTGATCAAAGTATAATTACTTTACACAACTCAAATAAGAAAAAAATTAATATAAATAAGATTTTATTCGATTGTGAATAACTAAATATTAGAATTCCCAATATTCATAATAATTAAATGCTATCACTCAATGTGAAATTCTAAAAATATTTTGAAATAAAAGTTAACAATTGCATGTTACATATACATAATTTAATAACTTTTTTTTTTTTAAAGTTTTATACTTATTAATATATGATACACGTGCAAAACACATATTTTGAGACTAGTGAAAGTAAATGAAGATAGACAAGGGCCAACGCATATAATGCCTATCCCTATCATTAAAAGTGGATATTTCACTGATATTGCAGAATTCTGGTTTCGCAATTCTTTTTTGCCTTTTCCTTCACATTGTATTTCAAATAGAAATCAAGGGTTCATTGAAAATTAGGGTTTTGCATCATCTACAATAGTTCGTAAGTGAAGGAACGCGATAAACTAAACATATTAGATCACACGTACTTTGTAAAACGAGAACTTATTTGTTCTTCGTGAAGCGGAGGCAAAATCTGAAACGAACAACCGCTGGAATCACTGGTCGGTGGCGGTTGTCACAGTGTGTTGGAGCTACCCCCTCTTTCACAATCTAAACCCTAGTCTGACTTTAGGAGCAAACTAGCCGTAGGAAAATACTATAGAGTTTCTTCTTTTATTGTACATAGTAAGTGTATTCATAAAGGGAATACTAGGGTTACAGTGTGCTTTGCCCTAAAGGGTCCTAAGATCACTCCTTATGGGTGGACTATATTTCCTACATATCTCACGCATACATAATGAGAGTGCTCATCTAGTCTGAGAAACATATTCTCAACTCATCTCCTCAATCATTCTTACAGGGAAGTTTACCGTGCGACCATCGTACTGTGAGAGCTAAGTGTTATACATCTGTTAGGAGTATATAGCCTCTCGTTGAGTGAGAACCTGCAAGTAGATCATAAAGTATGCAATATCCTAGATCATATGAATCACATTTGATATAATCTCAAAATCTCATATATCGTTATTCCTTGTATTCACAATCATAACTCATAAGTTATAACTAGTGCACCAGTGAGAACAATAAATGAGATTCCATCGATTATCTTCCTCCTCTCACAACCCCCTTAACATTAGTTTGATTGCTTTTCTAGATATGCTCCGCTACGTGATCTTTTGGAAATACTCTAAGATAGCTAACATCACACTAAGTCTCGAGTATCTGATCGGAGTCTCTGAAGGTAAAAAATCTTGAGCCATCATACAAGCTCTGGGTCTCACACAACAATAAGTTGAGAATGGACTTATGTTAACACAATCGGTCGGCATTAGCACACATGGTATGAAACATGTGCTACAATATTTTTCTCCTTTTTTTCAAGGAGCGTATGTCTTTATCTCATAAAGAATGCTTTAAAGATGATATTTAGACACCATAAGTATCTAAATTTGATTTCCTTGATCTACACAATAATATTTAACTCACATCTAGCTCACAAAGAAGACTAGATGAACATTTTTCACCCTAATGACCTTATGTCATTGTTTAAGAGACATTCTGATTTTAAGCGAATAGCTCTCAAATTATCCTTATGATAATTTTGCTTAAAATCATGTCTCATATCCTCACATCACTAAGATAAGGAGGCAGTTGCCTATGTGAGAAGGCCGACCTCTTGTCTAACGGACATACTTATAAAAAAGTGAACAAAGAATGTATGTAACATTCTACAATATAAATATGTATGTATGTAAATCAACTTTATTGATAATCAAAGAACATTGATTTTGTGAACATGGGAAAATGAATAACAAAATTAAGAATATCAAAGTCTACGCAAGCCTTGAGACCTAGTGTGTCTCACAAATGCATCTCTAGACAATGACTTGGTCAATGGGTCCGCTAACATATCTTTTGTAGACACATACTTCACATCCACTACCTTGCACCTAACCATGTCTCTCGCATAGTTATACTTGATACCTATATGTTTGGTTTTATAATGAAACTTAGAGTCCTTGGTGGAGGATATCTCAGCCTCACTATCATAGTAGACTAATACCGATTCAGTATTTTCATCGATATCCAACAAGTGTTCCAAGAACTTTTTCAACCAAACAGCTTCTTGTGCTTTAGATAGTGATACACATGATTGTTTCTTACTACTCCATGATATGGCGTAATCACTAAGTAAGAAAACATATCATGAGGTAGGCTTCCTTTCGTCTAGATCTCCTCCATAATCAACATCAGTGTGTACAACTAATCGTAGATCCTTTTCCGCCTTGATAACAAAGTGCATAATTAGCAGTTCCCTTCAGATATCTCATGATCCTCTTTACTGCTTGCCAATGTGCTATACCTGGGTTGGTTAATATCTACTTACCAAGCCAACTCCTTGACATATATCAGGTCTAATGCATACCATAGAACTTATTAGACTTCCAACTGCACCCCTATAAGGAACTCAACTCATTATTTCTGTCTCTTCAAGAGTCTTAGGACACATCTGACTTCCCAAGCTATGGCCTTTACTGATAGGAATTTAAACTTGGCTACTATTTTGCATATTGAATCGTTCAAGAACTTTTCTAATGTAATTCTCTTGGGAGAGATACAATAGTTTATTTGGACGATCTCTTTAAATCTTAACTCCAAAAATGTATGTAGCTTCACCCATATCTTTCATCTCAAATTGAGATGACAACCATGTCTCGGTGATAAACTCTATTTCCAGCTATAAGTATGTCATTTACATACAATGTTAAAATCACAAGCTTGTTCCTTGATCTTTTGGTATAAACATAATAGTCTTCATCCATCATGGTAAAACCATTGGATACAACAATATTCTGAAAGCGTATATACCACTGCCTTGAGGATTGTGTGAGGCTATAAATAGACTTCAAAAGTCTACAAACCTTTTATTCGTGGCCCTTTTCAATGAAACACTCAGGTTGTTCCATATAAATTTTTTCATCTAGTTGTCCATTGAGAAAGGCAGTCTTTACATCCGTATGATGTAATTCAAGATCCAAGCTTGCAACAATATCTAGAACCAGGCGAACAGAGGTAAAGCGTACAACATGCGAGAAAGTCTCTTCATAATCTATTCGTTTCTGTTGTGTATACCCTTTCTCCACCAGCCAAGACTTATATCTCTTAGCTATGCCATTAGCCTTGAGCTTAATTTTAAGAAACCATTTGCTCCCAATTGCTTTGCGTCCTTCAGGGAGGTCAACTAGTTCCCAAACTTTGTTGACTCTCATAGAGTCCAATTCATCTTTCATTGCTTTTGTCTATTTATCCTTAGAAGGGAATTAGAGAGCCTCTTTTACATTTTTAGGCTCTTTTTCTTCTTGTAGGAGCATCATAAATAGTCACCACCTTAAACATCAAATCGTCGACGAGGAATCTTTTTACGAGAACCACGTCTTATTTGTGATTCATCATTTTCCCATTTGGACCAATGTTGCTCCCACTTGGATCAATATCATTCATCCTGCTCCAACTTGGAACAAGATCTATTTGGTCACTTCCACTAGGTATAGAAGGATTACTTTTATTCACATCTGATTAGGAAGGAGGATTTTGATGAGAAACTAATTCATCATCTGCTAAAATTCTCCCACTCGAATGAAGTGATCCTTGTACTTCTTGATCCATTATCTCAATAAGGTTATGTCTTGACCTACCTCTCCCCTTTTCGAGAACTCATCCCCTAAGAATGTAACATCTCGTGATTCAAACTCCGTTACACTCTCACTGCCTTGCTAACCTATAAACACATAACCCTTTGGGGTTTCAGAGTATCTTATAAAGATACTTTCTTTCCCCTCGGGCCCAATTTGCCATATTTGTGAGAGGAATCATGTGTATAGGTAGCACAACCCTTAGGTCTTAATACACTCAAGTCCAGTTGTCTTCCTATCCACAACTCATTTGGAGTAGTAATAACTGATTTTGTAGGCACTCGGTTAAGTACAAAGGTGGCAGTAAGCACGCATCACTCCGATAACTAATTGGGAGGTTAGCTTGTGCCATCATTGACCTAACCATTTCTAGGAGCGTTCTGTTTCTTCTCTCTGCAACACCATTTTGTTGTGGAGTATTTGGGATACTCAACTGATGAATTATTTCATTTTCATCACATAAATTATTAAACTGGATTTATAAGTATTCACGACCATGATCAGTTCGAAGAGCTTTTATCTTCTTGTCTAATTGATTTTCCACTAAGCTCATATAGTGTTTGAAGCAACTCATTGCTTCTGATTTGCGGGAAATTAAATAGCCATAACTGAAACGGGTATAGTCATCAATAAATATAATGAAATAACTTTCTCCATGACTATCCCTAACATTCATAGGCCCATAGATGTCCAAAAGGACTAATTGCAAAGGATCTCCAGCTCTAGTCGCCTGACCAAAAGGTTTTCTTGCTTCCAGCTAGACAATTTTCACAAGTAAACAATTCCAAATGTTCAATGTTGGAAATAAAACCTTGTTTTTCTAACATTTGAATTCTTTGTTGGCCAATATGACCAAGTCTAGCATGCCATATGTTTACATCACTATCATATTTATGTGAAGATACAAACATAGAAAAACTAGTATTATTATTAAATGAATCATAATCCAAATCCATAATAGTTAAACCTCCGATCACATGATCAAAACCAAATAAAGTTGGACCAAAGTCAACGTGGCATAATTGCCATGACAAAGCAAGTCAAATCCTAGCTTAAGCAAACCTGAAACCGAAATAACATTCCGGCGAATTGTTGGTGCAAGGAGAACATCATGTAGTATTAGTCCTCGACCACCACGTAGGACTACTTGTATGTACCGATCCCTTCAACATAAAATTTATTGTTGTTGCCCACATACATCCACTTTGCTCCATGTGGAACTCGCCGAAATTAAACAAAGGCACTGTGTTCCTAGGCTATGTGGTCAATTGCTCCCTAGTCTACAATCCACAAAGGATTAGATTCGGTTAGAAAAACATAACTAGAAACACAAAGTTCACTAATTAGAGCATCATAAAATACCTTTCTAGGAGGCTCAGAGCAATCTCTGGCATATATAACCTTTTTGTCACAATTATAGCATTTCACTTTAGCAACTTTCACACGTTTGCAACGTCTGTTCTTGCCTTTTTCATTCTTTGCCCTATTTGCATTCTGGTCTGGCTGAGCTTGAGGTGTCCCTCTCTTCTTTCCCCAATTTTTTTTGAATCACTCTTAGTTTTGGAGGTTGTTTCCATGTGCAACTCAGCTATTGGCTTAACATCCTCAAGCCGTTCCTCCTCTAACTCAAAATGCCTCTGGACATTTGTGATTCCTACATTATGGGTCAAATGCATTTCGTATGATCAAGCTAGGTAAAGAGCGTATGACAACTTGGATTTTTGTTCCAGTCAACACATGACCAACATATTTTAACTCCCCGATCATATTTGTCATTAGCCTAAGGTGTGTTTTCATTGAACATTTTGGGCGTTTCTTATGAGAATCAAATTTGATCGTTAAAGATCGCATCCTTACAGTGGAACAAATACCAAACCTTTTACTCAAAGCATTCCAACAATCCATAACTCTTTGGTGATCCTTAAACTCCCTTAGGATGTCATCATCCAAGGTGCTCAACAACATAATGTAAGCAAATATAGTTCTTTTTCTTCCAACTGTCGTAGGCTTCAGGCTCACGCCTATGCTGAGCTGTATTATCTTCCTCAGGTTCATTCATGACATTGTTAATGGTCTCAAGAGCCTATTACTTCTCTAGCACATACTGGACTTTCAAGCTCAAGGCTTCATAGTTGTCACCATAAGTGGGCCTTTAGCCCACGTTCATAAATCTGCCAAAAACAATTGTGGCTAAGATGGTCATTTCATCTGAAGCCCAAGCTTCTTAAAGATTTATCAAGTCTGCCATTTATGGTGGGACTTTAGCCCAAAGACTTAAACAAAGTATTTATCAAAATGAGTCTTAACCTTTTTTCTTTGGAAAAATCCAGTGAATGATTTTGGAAGAACTCCTCCTCTTTTCAAGTTACTGCCGTTGCTAGCCCTCCTCCTTTTCTATTTTTTTTTTAATTATTAAATTATAGATTTTAAAAGAGAGAGAAACCCTAAGTACCATCTCCCTTCAAGATATTCTTAGCCGCCTCTGCCATGCCATGAGAGCACAAAACTCCTTTTCTTCGAAGAGATTATTTCTCTTCTTTCTTTTTCTTCTTAATCATTACAAATAGTATAAGCTTAATGAAGGATTTTGAAGGGAGAAATATGTTTCTCTTCTTCCTTCACATGCCGCAACCATACTTCCATGGCTATTGGAGCATGAAGCTCCATGTCTACTTGACTTTCAAGCACCCACCGTCCTTTTGACAGTGGTTAGCGGCGGCGCTAGGCGGCGATGGGGAAGATTAGTGCTGCATGTCGACTTTTTTAAAATTAACTAAGCCCAACTGTTCGTTGCAGCATACTACCGTTTCTTGCCGGAGTTATGAGGGCGACCACAGTGGATTTCAGGCAACAATTAGGCAGAACAGTTAGGGGTCAAATTCTCTCTCCCTTTTTTTTGATCAAGTTCGAAAAATTGATTCAAAAAAATTATCATATGAAACTTGAACAAACACTGATTCAAAACTTTATTGTAAATCAATATCGAAAATTCTTGTTAATTACATACATTACATATAAAATATCAACAACATATTCATAGATCTACGTTCAACTGACGCATATATATTTTTCAAATCTAGAAATTGGTTTTTAGTTGAAAAAATATCATTCAAAAGTTGAACAGATTAGCCAATCCCAATTGCACATAACATTCTAAATAGTTAAACACATAATTTTAGATTCACGTAAAAAAGAATTAGGAGCTATTCTATCAATTTTTCATACCGGAAAACCAGCAGGTGGCTCTGATACCAATGAAGGAACGCGATAAGCTAAACACATTAGATAGCGCGTAAATCATAAAATTAGAACATACTTGTTCTTCATGAAGCGGAAGTGAAAATCAGAAACGAACCGCGACTGTAATCACTGGTCGGTGGTGATTGTCATAGTGTAATAGAGGAATCCCCTATTCTACAATCTAAACCCTAGTCTGACTTTAGGAGAAGACTAGGCGTAGAAAAATACTGCAGAGTATCTTCTTTTATAGTACACAATAAGTATACTTATATAGGGAATACTAGAGTTACAATAATTACTAAAATTATCGTGCTTTGCCCTAGTGTGCCCTAAGAGCACTGGACTCTATTCCCTACAGTAAGAACGACTATCGAGTGGAAATTACACTAGGTAATCACTCTAAATGGCTGCTATTCAAGAATTAGCTAGTGTGTCTTGAATTTCAGTTTTCGGTTTATGTTTTCTGGACGAAAGTGTCTTGAATTGTCCTAAAATTAAAATTTTTAGTTTTAAATTTCAAGACAATAAGTACTGTCTAATCTCTAAATAGCATCTCTGGGAATGGCTATCTGTGCACTTGGCCTGACAACCAAGTCAAAAAAAAAAAAACGGTTGTGGCCCGATAATGAACCCTAAACTTTAACCAATTCAAAGTGTTCTTGCATTAATACTCACAGGGGGGACTTAGCGTGTCTGAAATGGGTACAATTCTAGCATAAAATTTGGAAAGAGTATTATAAATTGGAAGTTTTGAACCCACATTTTCGAAAAAAATTAGAATTTCGAACCATTTTGATTTAAATTCTGAATCTACTTCTTCTAACTACTAATAAAATAATGCGGCATACTTTTAAGGTACCAAACGGGATAGGATGTCTGCTGGGAACGGCACAGCTAGTGATATATGCCATTTACCGAAAGGGTAAATCAGTGATGCACACAGCTGACTTGGAGGAAGGAGGGCAGATAGAGCATCTTCTTCCACCTTCTGCTACCACAAATATTGGAGAGTGAAATTAGAAAGTGCAATGGGTTGGCACTATTGAAACAAAAGAGTCAAAGCACGAACTTTTACTGCTCCTCTATGCATGGAGTATATCCTACTTTATCATTCTGTTTCCCTTAATTTAGTTCTGCAATGTTCTTAGTCTCAAAATTATATTTGAAGCAAGTTGCTTTATTTTTGTTTGCTGATACTCTTTTTATTGTGTTTTTCTTCTTTCTCAATTCTGTGTTACTAGTAATACTCTTCAAATTTAAAAAGCTATCTATAGCTATTACTTAGATAATCTACTGCTATTTTTATCTACTTAAAAACATTAGTGAACAAGAAGCTGAAACGGTCGCTACATGACTTATGATTGCTATAGTGTTACTTTTTCATACCATTTACCAATATGTTTGCAATGATGCTCTAATGTAAAACACGTCCAAAATTGGATAATAAAGATTATGAAAAACGAAGGAGAGACAGCAAGTTATGTTTACCTCGAAAATGGTTTTAACAATTAAATATGATTTGTGGTTCTAAAAATATGTGATTTATTTCAATACTAGTTAATAAGCAAGAAATATTAAGTGTAAGTGAGAAGAAATGGTAACCAAACCAATGTTGTCGAAGGAATGGGGGCCTCAAGCTCGATAACCTCGGGGTCTCGAGGTATGTTAATAACAATAAAGTATGAACAACAAATGAAGAGGAATAGAGTTGAAGAATAATTTTGAGCACAGTAAACGAGAAAATCATAGTAGAATGTTCTATAGCAGTGAATGATGATCATCACAAATGATTGGAGTCCCCTTTATATAGGAGGGGAAAACACCTTTCTATTTATAGTAAAAAATACTATTGGTACAAATGTATAACCGCATAGTACGGATTTATACGAATCAATCCTGAGATTTATGCCTTGACCTATATGCCCTTGAGAAATTCCCGCTTTTTCTTGAGTGTCATCGAATTTGCACTGCCTCGAGGCAGGCCGTGTCGGGCCTTCGATGTGCTCTCTCGAGGTATGCATTCTGAGATCGGATTGGAACATTACTTCGAGCCTCCCGAGCTCGAGCTCGGAACACAATAGAGATTTTGAAATCGGACTCCTCCAATTTCGGCCGTATACAGATAGTCCCCGCATTTCTTAGAATGAAATGATAAGAAACGATTTGAATTCTTGAACCTTCGATATCCCAATCATGACGTCAGTCACGTGAGGTCAGCGATTGGAGTGACAGAAAGGTCGTGCAGAGGTCACGTCTGCACAGTTCTCGAAAAACCATAAATCGATAACGGCTATTGACCGTCTTTTTAGCTTCTCCAACACGCTTAGATGGCCCCTATAAATACTCCAATCCTCCACTCTTCATACTTTTACTTTCTACAACATCTTCAAATCTTCATCAACTCTTCTCTATTCTTACCCCTTCCTTATGTTCATCTCTTAACCCGTTTCTTCTTTTTCTTTTTCTGAATTTTTACAACAAAATGGCAAAAACTTCTAAGGCAGTTCCCCAAAAAGAGAAAGCCCCTTCGTCTTCACGCTCGTCTAAGAACAAAATGGTGGTACCTCCTCGCATTGAGGAGTGTACCCCCGGGCCTTGTGATACATCTTCTTATTTCAAGGGTCGACAAACCTGGCTCGGTTGCGGGACGATGTGAACCCGTGTCTCGGTATATTAGCTTAATAACCAAACTCAAACAAGTGAAGACGGATTGCCATTGGAGGGATGGAGTACAAGTGGAGATCCCTTCACCTGAAGAGGACATAACCACTTACAAAGCAGGTTACCTAAGCATATATACACACCTATTCACCTTAGGTCCCGTAGAACCTTCTTTGCCCCCGCTAGATCCAGTGATCCTCGACTTCTGTTGACAATATCGGATGACGCTCGGCCAAATCTATCCTTCCTTATGGCGAATTTTTCACCTGATTAGGTATTTTTCAAGTCAGGTCGAGGGGATGCCTTTTACCCTCGACCATCTGATTAGACTATACAACCCTCGTCTCTATTGAGGTGGCCTGATAAAATTACAACATCAATCTTTGAAGCCTTTCTTCGCTAGCATCGTTGAAGATAAAGACCGAGGGTGGATGAGCCGCTTCGTTCGAGTCAGGACCTCCGACCTGATTCCTGCTGAAAAGATGCCATTCCCCGAGGAATGGAATATGAAGCGTAAATATAGCTTCATCGAGTACGTTTCATTAATTAAATGTTTTCTCTTTCTTTCAAACTAACCCATTTTTGATGACGCAGCCGTCGAGTGGTACCCCGGTGCAATTAAGGACCTTTCGGGCTGGGTTAGGCAACTAGCTTCCACCTCCACCTATGCCGAGTGCATCTGGAGCGACTTGGTCAAAGGCCGATGGGAGGCCAAAAACCACGGTGAGTTCTTATCATTGGCATATTTGAATCCCTTAGCGAAAATAATTCCTGGCAATATACTTAACTCTGCGCTTGTGTAGGCCTCGGAGATGCTGTTTCCATGAGGCCGCCCCCACCTGGCGAGGTAGAGACCCAAAAGCCCACCAAGGATAAAAAGAGAAAGAAAGATTCGTCGGCTGAGTCCCCGAAGCCAAAAAAGATAAGGCTTCGAAAACCTAGGGCCGATATGGTGGCCTTGACTCCCAAAGTTGCTGCAAGTATTCGCGCTGAGGATGAAGAGGGAGATGAGACTGAGGGCGAAGGCGATGCCCTCCCATTAGTTACTCGGAGGGGGAGAGGTACTGATGTTTCAAAGGCTGCTGCACCGAAGGCTGCCGAAGTGGTTCAATCTTGCGCTGAGAGGATCTTTGAAGGGCAGGTACAGTCCCCGAATCGACTGGTGGCCAGAACGTGCCTTGTGCTGAAAAGCACTTAGTAGATGAGTATAGAGAACCCAACCCTGAGGCTCCTCGAAGGCGAGAGAAGGCCCCGATTGAGAAACTCGGGGTAATAGATGTGGACTACTCTCCATTAGGCCCGCCTTTTTCTGAGGGGCAAATACGGGATGCCCAAGATATGAAGCCTCCTGACGTGGGGGCATCCCACAGAGAGAATGATATATTCAGAGAATGCGTTGCCGGGGTTGAGGAAGGCCCCAACATTGACACCTCGTTCATCTTTGAAGAGGCCGAGAAGCTTCAGAAACAGGTAATCTTTGACTTAACAACCATATTTTGAGTTTGGTTCTTGCCTTTCTGACCTCCGTCCTTTATGTTTCAGGTCGTGATGCTCTTCGACCAAGCCTTTTCCAAGTCACGAGCTGAACTGGCCCATTGTGAAGATGAACTTAGGAAGCTTATGTTAGAGTCGGATGAGCTCAAGGCTCTTTATGCCAAAAGGGAGGGGGAACTCAATGACTTTAGAGCCAGTTCGGAGAATACGTCCCAAGAGCGGGCCGAGTTTGTTAAGCAGGTAATATAGCCTTTTTGGGCTTATTTTATGCTTACTCATTTTTAGTGTCTAAAGTTTCAACTCGATTCTTACAGCTTAAGCAGAAGGATGACCTGGTGGGACAACTTCGGGGGGGGGGGGGGGGGGGG